>JBBBDQ010001638.1:482500-520000 GCA_037127315.1 Ascarosepion bandense
CAGCCTATCAGGACTACTTGCCGTCGCATATATGATCCAATTAGAGCATCATGCACTCAGCACCTGCCATTCATACACCTTATTTACGAGATATATTGATGATATACTCATCCTTACTTCTTCACATGACGAGGCAAGCAGAATGGCATCAACGTTCAACAGAATGGACGGTAAAATTAATTTCACGATCAAGCACCCCAATGCCAGTGGATGCCTATCACTGCTGGACTTCAAGCTTAAAATATCGGTTGAAGGTGAAATCCACACCGATTTCTACAAAAAGCCTGCCAGCAGGGATATGTTTGTCCACTACCGATCAGCCCTCCCTCTCAGCGCTAAGATCAGTTACATCAATAACGAACTCGCGCATATCCGAAAGAAATGCAGCAAAGGCGAACACGTTAACACCCACACTGCATTCTTCAAGAAAACACTGGTGACTAACGGTTACCCACAATCCTAGAACGGAAGGGTAGTAGGGGCTCAAGGCGCCACACCCTATCTAACACCTGCTTCCTGAGGTTACCACACTTCAGCAATTATATAACATCTAAAATACATCGAGCTATCCGCAGAGAGGGATTAGACATACAGCTGGCACACTACAGCCCCACTCTTCGAAGACACCTCAACTCCAACCACAGAACAAACAACAACACCACATGCACACTAACCAACTGCCCTATTGCAGGTCCCGGTATATGCCATCAGGTATATGTCGTATACCGCTTACAATGCGCCAAATGCGATGCATTCTTTGTCGGCAGCACTACAAGACATCTACACATTAGAATAAAAGAACATCTACACATGCAAGCTTCGTCATTCCAAAAACACTTAAAAAATTGCAAAAATAAGGACAAAATCATAACCGTTAATATCTTGGCTAAGGAACGCAACATCGGTAACCTACGCATTAAAGAGTCCCTAATAATATCTAAATTACATCCGGTAATTAACAATCGCCAAGAATTAAAGCTAGATTATGTAACAGTACAGATGACACCAAGACGCACACAACATGCACTTAACACAACAACAAAGGTCTCACACACACATGCAATCAGTAACAATAACCACACACACACTTCTTCCTCTCTTATAACAAACCGTTAACCAGGCTAAAGCATACATGCACACACACACAGATATATAAGTTAGGTAGATTTAATTACAATACTACACATAGCCTTTACACACAAAAAAATAGTTATAATAACCATGCTAACACACTTTCTCCCCCCCCCCAGGCCGTATTAGCAGAGGTGCCCATAACAAAGCATGCACCAGGACAGAACACACACACACACACACACACACACACAAAAGTAGATTCAATTACAGCTCACACAATGAGCAAACACCACCAGATAAATCAAACAGATAACAGATATAAATCAAACAGATAAGATAACTGATATCCTTTGACCCGGTCAAAGTCACATCAACTCCTAGATCCTACAAACTGATTCCATCAGACCAACAAAAAAACCCATCTTGAATACACACATATACACAATCACTCACACATACACACACATGCTCTCTCTCTCTCTCACACACACACACACACACCATTAGACCATATAAAAAAAACAACTAGAACACACATAGATGCACACACGCACACATACATACACACACACACGTACAACAGCAGTGGATAAAGCCAGCCATTCATAGATGGACAACTAAAAGCACGGACAGTTTGAAGTTTTCTCTGCCATTCTGACGATGAGATTATAGTCTCAAAATATTCATATAAATAAATAGGTCATACAAACACCTCCCGACCTTCCTTTATTTCATTCAATGCATTGTGACAGCCTTCAAGACATAACACATATATATATATATATATATATATATATATATATATATAAACATCTAAGGTCCCACTATGTACCTTACCCAGAAAAAATTAATAAGTGACATGTCTAGATCTAAGCCATCCTTCCCCCTTTCATAACCCAAATATTTAAATCTCCATGGTTACATAATTCTAAATTTTGATTGAATAATTTTGACACACTTAAATGCATTTCCTTCTACTACTACTTCCTAATTTTCTAAATAACAAGAAATTTATCTTATATTTTCAAAAATAAATCGTTTTCACCATTTATTCTAACATATCATCTGAAGAGGAGCAGTTTTATTCTGAAACATGAAAATTTTTGTGTAGTGATATCATGCTTTTATAAACCATTGTAATAACAATAGAACACTCTCAGCTTTTGGGTCTGTATAATGATAATATACACGCTAAAAAATCTGCCTCCCTCTACCAAGCACCCGTAGCTCAGAGGTAGAATCACCAACTGATGCCAATTCAGTTGGGTTTCAATCTTGAGTAAAAACAAAAGGGTGTGTCTAATCGTACTGATGAGCTGTGATACAGCGAAACAGATCTGTCTGCGGATGACTACATATATATATATATATATATATATATATATATATATATACATTGGTTTCATATATATATATATATATATATATATTTAGTGTATCAAGGCAGCAAATAATTTTCTAAACATATACTGTTAAATGTAAGAGACAATGAATGTCTATTATGTTTAATCATGAGCCGTTCTAAACGTCCTATTTTGGCTTTAATTTCAGTTGAAAATAAAGACAAAAATTCTCCAACATTTGGATAATTTTTTATTAATTTGGTTCTAAGCTTTCAGCTCACATGAGCCATCTTCAGAGATTTTATTTTGATGGTAATACAATAACATCCACCATCACCGACGATTTTATTTTGTGTTGACATAAAACTCCGTTTATATATATATAGGTATAGATGTCCAGTACGTAAAATTTTACATGCCATTGTTTAGCCAATATATATACATATATTGGCTATATAATGGCATGTAAAATTTTTTGTCCAAGTATATGAAATAGTTGTACACATTTAAAAATAGATTCAAGGACTTTTGTAGAGGATGATGTGTCCCTTACTAATTTATATTTACGAGTTGACTCGGCGTAACTTGCGTCATGAAATTGAGCAGGAAATAAGGAAACACGAAAAGGCGAAAATAACCAGAACAACATTATATTAACAAAGGTTACATAGAGTTGAGAGCATGCAAATCAAATAAGGAAAGAAAAGTTCTTTCCCTTTGTCTGGAGAGAGACGTAAATGTTCGATAGAAGATTAAGTTGAATAAAGTTCAGTTTGAATAAAGTTAGTGTGCAAACTGTTAATGTCTCTTTCCAATTGGAGTTTTTTAGTGTTGTGTGTGCATGCTGGTGAGAAATAAAAATTTTGTGCCACTAATTGCTACCCGCAATTCCCTAACTCGTACATACACATGCGCACTAATTGCGGGTAGCAATTAGTGCGCATGTGTATGTACGAGTTAGGGAATAAATATGTCTGCTCTTGCCCAGGACAGAATTCTAATTGGTCCAACACGTGACGCTCCTGACTTTTATTTGGCATGCCAGAACGCAGGAAACTAAGGTTATCACGTGAACACTGAATGACCATGTGTGTGTGTGTGTGTGTGTGTGTGATATTTCGTTTTGTTGTTATATTTCTGTGTTTTGACCTTTGGAAACGCTGAATCACCGGAAATTAATGGCTTCACTCTGTTTTCCATAGCAACACGTTTAGCCATTTCAGTTTCCGTTTGGGTGCGATACTTTTAAATAATAGTAAGAATATGATGAGCCCAGAAATAGGAACATGACCTCTTGGAAGGATGATTTACACTACTTACTTTGTATAATCTGATATTGCAGACTTGAACGTAATGGCACAACTATGTGAATTATCTAGTTGACCTTTTCTAATAGATACCAAGCCATGTTAAGCAATTCTCTCCTCCAGTGTTAAACTCTGATGACATAAGTAAGACAAATGACTTTCTAAAAATAGAATAGACCAAATAAAAATATACAGGATGAAACTACAACTGCAGTAATTGACATTACAAAAAAAAAAGAAGGAAAATAAAAACAGGCAAACAAAAATGCTTTACAATAACAGTTAATTGCTGATACCTCCAGATGAGTGGATAGAATGATTACAAAAAGCTTTGTCTACAAATCTTTAGAGTTGGGGTGCTGAATATAACATCAATTAGCTAAGTGGCAAATTTTATGTTTGTGTTAATCATATATATATATAATAAAAATGTTTTTATGGTATGCTATATTAATTGGTAAAAGTGTTCAATATCTGGGATAGAGCGTATTGTATTGCATATGGCCTTTATTGCCCACTTCTTAATTTTAAACATTTGGCAGATAACAACAAACAACAAAAAATAAATAATAAAGAATTTCCTGATATTTGGTAACAAAAACAAATAAAGCTAATATTGTGAAATATATTAGATGTGAAGAGAGTAAATAGGGAATGAAAATGTGTTGTATAAATGCAAAGTTCATATAATTGTGTATGAATAAATTTTCTCCTTTTTACTGTTAAGCGAAAAGCATGTAAATAAAACAGTTTGTTGAAAAAGTTGTTTTTAAATGAAATCAAAGGGTATGTCTTGAAATGGTTAAATGTTTTGTTAATGAGTGAATATAATATTGAGTGAGTGAGTGAGTGAGTGAGTGAATATATAATTGAGTGAGTAAGTTCTAATTTTCTGTTCGTGTTAAGAGGTTCTTAACTTCGTAAAATTCAACTGTTAATAGTTGTGTGGACATCAGTGGCACTTGATTGAAGTAATAATTCTTAGTAAATATTCAAATGAAAGTCTCCTCTTTATATACAGTATGATAGGATTTAAGAACACTTGTTCAAATTTCTGACAGGATATGTAATTAAACATGTTCTGTGACATGTTCTCACATGCTTCATATTTTCTGAGACTTCGGTGATGACTAGCGTGAAGTTCAAATTTTAAATTTTCCAATCAAGCATCTGTGTTACCACTCTGAAACAAATATAATATTATTGTAATTTTTTTATTTGGCCTCACAACATGTGCGATAGGTAAATTGTCGTAAATTACTTTTTTTAAATATTGCAAAGTGAATTCCACAGTATATATAAATCCCCCAATCAATTAATTGCAGGTTATCTGACAATTCTTCTAATGAAACTAGCTTCATCAAAGCCAAAACTAATTATGAAATAGCCTTAAAAGATTTTCAATACACTGACATACACACCACACAGCACCAAAATGCCAACAGAAAAATAATTACATGCTTTAATCCATCTTACAACAAAAATATAAAAACAAATGTAGAAAACATATTCATTAAACTTATACACAAACACTTTTCGCCATTAATCACTCCCCAAAAGATATTCAACAGAAACACAGTTGTACCGAAAACATTACACAAAAAATAAAAAATCACCAACAAACCATGAACACAACTCAAACCCACCTATAACTGCAAAATAAAGACTGAATGCCCTTTAAATGGCAGTTGCTTACAAAACAATGTAATATGCAAAGCTACTGCAACATCAGTAGATAATGAAGAAAAAATATACATACGAATAACTCAGGGACCCTGGAAACAGAATAATTATGCATATAAAACATCCTTTACAAATTGTAAATATGCAAACAGCACAACCCTTTCTAAAAATATATGGGAAATTAAAACCAAAAACTAAATTAAACCAAAATATCATAAATAATAAGGAAAATAGCATCAGTTTACAACAATAAATCAAAATCCTGTAAACTCTGTTTGGAGGAGAAAAACAGTTATTATCACCTCAGAACAACACAAATTATTAAATAAACTGGCAGAACTTATCTCAAAATGCAGACACAAAAACAAAATTTTACTAATTAAAAATCAAAGACTAAAAATGAATATCTTGTAATTTAAACAAAGCCAATACTTTAAACTAAACAAATAAGATAACCAACCCTGAAAAAAAAATGGAAATAAACTGAATAAAAATCTAAATAAGTAATTAAACAAATTAAGAAAATATTAAACAAATTAACAAATTATCAATGCACTGCAAACACAAGTAAATCTCATCATAATGATGATGATAATAATCAACAACAAATAATTAAGTAACCAATAAATAATAATGAGTAAAAAGTATACAAACAACATTGCAAATTAGGTATGAATAACTTTATTCAGATTCGGAATTATTTCCACTTGGTAGGCTCTAGAATAATTTGAAATATAGAGTGTAACCACCTACCCAATAACTGCTAGGATAATACAATGAACTTTACTACCCATAATGCACCATTGACCCACATGTATAAAAAGTTGAGCCAAATAGCCTGAAAATTGTGTTCATGTATGAAACAGACTGTCACTGGTTAGTATGTCCATTTATATATATATATATTGTTTAAAGGCACAGCCACCAGCAGATGTGAAATCAAGCTCTCCTATCATTTTGAAGATGAGATTCTGATCTTGAAATATTAATGAATAATAAGTAGGTAATACATAACCCTTCTTTACCTTCTTTTATTTTAGTAAACGCATTGTAATAGCCTTCAAATACCTGCCCATACACCATATATATATATATATATATATATATATATATATTAAAGTCAATTTTCAAAATTCAGAAATGTTGAATGAACATTTTGACGCAAATTCTCTCTTAGAGATTTCATGTCGAAATGTTCATTCAACGTTTTTGAATTTTGAAAATTGACTTTAATGTAATTTTAATTATATTGTAATTTTAATTATATTGAGCTCTCCTCCTGTATCATTTTTTAATATTAAAATCTTTTAATATTAATTAGGATCAGGTTCTTGGAATTTACCTTCCTGCTTTTCCATTTCGGATTAAAGAAAAATAAATATATATATATATATATATATATATATATATATATTCCAAGTAAAAGGAATAATTTAGAAAATTCAAGAAATACTGCATACCTTGAAAACCAATTGTTTCCCAGTGGCTTCCAAATCTTCTACAATCAATTGCATCTCCTGTTAGATTTCGGTAAAGTGCCAACAAAGAACGGACATGAACAGTATTAAAATTGTCAAAAGTTGTAGCAGCCATACAGAAGGTCAGTTCTTTGGATGGTAAAAGATTGTTCCGGAGTTTTGGTGGGCCAAAGAAATAGTGAGTCCAAGCTGATATACCATGTCTTTCAACCGTCTGCTGAATTTTGGGCTAATGGAATATCAAGAAAGCAACAAAAAATTATGTTATATTTCAGTTAACTTTAGTTTCTCAAGTATTAATAGTTAATGAAAACACTGCAAAGGTTTACAAAGAATTTGTATCAAACAAATTCCCTTAAAGGCATGAAAACTAAACTTTGATTAGACACCATCACAAGGGTCATGTGACAGCTGGCGATTGACACTACTTAGCATGTAGAAAGGAAAGATTTGTTTAACCACACCAATTTTTATATAGCTAACAACAGTGATAGCCCAAGGGTAGCTGGCATCCCAGAAAAGCTGAGCTTTGGTTCCCTTACAGGTATAAATTTTTTTTAATTTTCAAAAGTAGAAAAACTGAAAATGTTGAATAACGAGTTTATTACCATTATGGGGAAAGACACCTATTCCTCAGATAATGGACTCTCCCTCCTATATTAATAAGAGTTAACAAGAAGTTAACTCGAGAAGTTCTTGGGAAGTTCATAGGAGTTCTTAGAAGTTCTAGAGAGTTCTTTAGAGTTCTATTGGAGGTCAGTAGAATTACTAAGCAACTGATATTAGTCGGCAGTTAGCCAAATACTAAGGAGTCAGCTTTCAGTTGAAGATTACCAAGTTCCTAACATTTGGGGTGTGTTAAGTTGATTAGCAACTGACATAGCACGATTATAACCTTCAGTGCGAAAACTACTCCACAATAATTACAATATACAATTTAGTGCAAGCTAAAGAAAACATTCATTATCCTACTGAAAACATTTTTTCTAGCTGTCTTTAGATCTTCAAATCTGTTCATGGCACTTTCTACACAGATCTTCTTTAAAAGATCATTTTCTATTGACTAAGTTTGAGTTTTGAGTTTGAGTTTTTTTTAACGGCATATCAACCTCTGTTGGTTATTTCATGCCAAAATAGTAGAGTTTTAAGATATTCTTTTTTAATGTTTGGTTATAGTAAGAAGGTTGATTTAATCAGATTTTGAAGAAAAAATTTTTTATTTTTATTTTTATCTTATTTTGAAAAACTGAAGATGTCTTCTAGTTTTGTATTCAAAAATGTGTAATGGTAATAATTTTTTTTCTTCAAAAATGTATTTTTGGTAATATTTTTCCTTCAAAAATGTATATTTTTCAATAAAAGTCTATTTTTATGTATATATTTCTATAAAAGTGTATTTTTATACTTTCATAGTGTTTTGACCCAAGTTTGGGGGTTAACTATTTGCCCATAGCTGGGACCCTAACAGGTGCTACCACTCTGGGTCAGAGTGGACCTGGGAACAACAGCAATTAAGAGGTGGTTCCATGCTCCTCACAACCTTCAAATTGGAGGCCTTGCTGCTGGATGCAGTTTACCGTCATACCCAGGACCTCTATTGACTAAATAATCAAAGAATTTAATCTGTCTTGAGCCATGGATGACTGAAAGCATGTTCTTATAAGCTTTCATTTTGGAAGATCCTAAACACATGACATGGCAGCATGACGCGACCCTTAATTTTTATGGTACTGCATGCAACTGCCTGAGTTGCCAGTACCTTGAGCCAGCAGAGAAGCAAGACATGATTGTGTCAGTAGTAAAGAGAATAGAGAAAACGGTTTCACCACTGGCCTACCAGTTTTCCCTTCAGGTAATATTAGAAGTAAGACTCTCTCTTCTTTTTCCCCTTTCCCACTGCTGGTTGTATACATGTTATAATTTTTCTGTGGTATGAATTTGTGGTGTATATATATATATATATATATATATATATATATATATATATATATATATATATATCAGTGTTGTATCATGAAATGAAGAGATACACAGAGAAATGTGGCTAAACTACTTTATTAACAGAGTAGTACAACCAAGAGATATATACAATATTTACAGTCTCTCACAGTAGTAGATGTAACTTCCCGAAGTTCGTGATAACGACAACACCCCCCCCCCCCCCCATGTTAAGAGCACATTGTCTTTTATAAATCCTAAATAACACCAAAAAATCTCATTCAATATGGTTCATTTTATCCTTCACCACATGTTGGATTCTTTCAGGAAAGTCATTGATAGAAAACACACAGGTATTTTGTCCCATACTTTCTTTGATTTTGCCTTCAGTGCTTCCATATTGCAGTGTAGAGTAGAGCAGGCCTCTCTCTCACAATAGTCAAGAGTGTTGCTATCTGGTGATGAGGGAAGCCATTCATCCTTGGTGATGAAGCAAACCAGGACAATTGTCTATGCACCACTGCTGTGTTGCATGAACAGTATGGCTCTTCGTTCACTGTCTTGAAGTGTCCAGTGTTCATTACCATAAATGGTATTGTACCATGGCTAGAGTGCATCTTTCAAGATATCCCCTATATGCATTTTCTTATTGATCTTTACCCATTGTAGCACAAAAACAAGAGGAGACTTTCCACTTTACTGAAATGGCTACCCAAACCATAACTGATGCTGGTTTTTGAGTCCTGAGGCATTTTTCTGAAATGGCAGAAACTGACTGATGACTTCTTGGAAGAACACAATCATTTTGATGATTAACTGTCTGTTCAACAATAACAGTTTCTCATCAATGAAGATGATGTTTTACAGTTTTACCATCATAAATCCATTTCAAAAACTGCTTAGTTCTTTGAAGAATCTTTTGCATTGTGGCCACTGCAAGAATCTGTCTCTGGGTTATCTTATTAGAGAAATGGCGGAGTAATGAACAGCAGCTCGGATTGAGAAATTAGAGAGCTGAGTTCAAATTCTAGTCAAATTCATTACATTTACTTATGTGTTAATACCCTTGAAAAAGGTATGGATCCATCTCTTCTCTGCCCAGCTATGGGTTGAATAGCAGGACAGACTGATTTCTATAGCTTAAGTTGGCAACCAGTCTACCACAGTGAGAAATGACAATCTACTGCAGCTGGAGACCACTTAAGTTCCAGAAAACTTCTAAGGAAGAAACCAGTTCAATCCACTTTTGTTGAATGTTGCAACAAGTACATGTAAGTGTCTTATAGGGTGACATCCCGAGATCATTTCGATATACCATCTGCATGATTCTCTCCAATGTTCGGGCTTCCTCAGCTAATTTTCTCATTGGTCTTCTAGGATTATGTCTGTTTTTCTTTTCACACACTTGTTTAATGAGCTTTGACAATCTGAAGGAGCAAGGACATCCTGGACTCAGTCTATCTTTGATAGAGGACGTGTCATTGTATCAACTGATTGTCTTTTTGATAAACATTCTATTGATTCCAAGTTGTTTTCCAGCTTTAAAAATCTCAGGTAGAATCACTCCGTTTTTGTGAAGAATATCAGGTAGCATCAATACGTCTTCATGCTCAATTATATACAGAGAGTGATGGGTAAATTGTCGTCATTTATATTTTTAATTTTGTGTATTTGCATCGTTTGTTTTTGATTTTGTTGACTGCATATTGGATGTGCGTTGTGGTGCAGTAGATCTTGACTCGGAACGAGAAATCGGGGAGCTGAGTTTGAATTCCAGTTGAATTACTTGCATTCACTTATGCACAAATACCCTTGGGAAAGGTATTAATCTGTCTCTTCCCTTCAGTTATCTTCTGCCCAGTCAGTCATGTCTCTTTTGAGACATGATCACCCAAAAGCGTGTATCATGTATGGCACTTAACTGGCTGACTGACTGCATATTATAGTAGGATCAGTTGGGCACCATTTGTGAGAAAGTGAGCACACCATGACTCAATCCACTCCACCAGAAATTTAGAAATGGCATGCCATACTTCTTGGAAAGCTTGGAAGCTCTAATACGAACATTTCAGACTGTTTGGATGTCAATCTGAGGATAGTGCAGAGGATTTGGAAAAAGTTGGACGTCCAATGGTGATTACAAAGGTATTTGAAGTGATCACTAGTTATGGTGACATTATGCCTCCATTCCAGACTCAACATCGAGGCCAACATCAAGAGTGTGGCTGCTGGAAAACCTTATATCTGGCAGAACTTTGCACCATGCCACAGAAGCAGGAGAACCCAGTCATGGCTGTCAGAAAATTTCAGCAACCACATCACACCTTATATCTGGCCACCTAACACCCCAAACTGCAACTCCTTTGATTATTGTGTGTGGGGCACAGGTGAATGAGAGATCAACAAATCTTCTTGTATTACCAAAGATGAACTGAAGGCAAAGATTATGGCAACATTTATCAACTCAAAAAAGAGGACCATCCAGAAGAGTTGCAGGAGATTCTGCAGGCCATGTTTGGAGCCAAAGGTGATTTTATTGAATAAATTTTACTCTTTAGTTTTCCAAGATATTTTTGTGTAATTTTGGTGTGTGTATATATATATATATATATATATATATATATATATATATATATATATATATATATCTTATAATCATATCAACCCAAGCAAGGCATTTTACTGCCGCTGTTGTACAGGGGGTTACATACAAGGAAAGTTATGAAAAAGAGTGACAGGTTATAGGGGGTGTCAGGAAGTGGGTAAAAGAAGGATAAGAATACTGATGAAGGTGGAGTGGATGGAGAAAGAAGTATGAGAGAGAGGATGCAGGTTAGTGAGATAGGAGATGACTATTGACTTTACATTTAAATTCTTGGAGATTGTAGCTGTTGAGGAAGCAAGTAAACAGAAGGGAATCCCACAGGCGGGAAGTGCGAGAAAAGAAGCTGCTGGAATAGAATTTGCATTTACATTTATATATACACACACACACACATTTATATATATATATTATAAATTATATTTTAGAACATGCACAAACTTTTTATATATCCACTACAAATCGTACATTTGTTTCGACATTGAAACTACAATGTCTCATCAGGTGGTGTGGACAGGAATGGAAAGCCTCTTAGATTTGGTGAGTTGTGTGGGGGATGTTGGTGGGGGTTAGTGATAAGGGGATAAGTCTTATGAATTGTTCGTTTGAATTTTGAAGAAAGTGGTGTGGGTAATGAATATAGTTGATTAATGAGTGTCTTAGAATTTTGTAGACACATTTAACATTAGCAAATAGCATGTAAAGTTTTATGATCTTGCGACTAGACTTTATCCTTTGGATTTCTTAGAGGAGCAGAGTAGGGAGGTGGGATTGGACTTACTGCTTATTTGTACAACTATAGAATATTTTTGTATTTAAGCAAAGTTTTTATAATTAATCTAATTTTGTATATTTAAGCTTAATTTTGGATTTAGGAAGTCGATTTTTTCTATTATATTTTAAATTTTAAATTAGATCACAGTTTGTGGTGTGTAATAGGTAAAGTTTTAATGTATATTCACTTGGATATATATATATATATATATATATATATATATATATATATATATATACTACCAGCCATAATTATTAGGTCACCCCAGTTTTTTAAAAGAAATGATGTATTTCATACTACTTTTAGTATTTATTGCCAAATGAAAATAGAATGGTTCTTTTGTTATTATAACTTTACAAGGCACCCTAAATTTTCTTCATTCTTTCATTAATGAACTGCAATATAGATAATTATTAAATATTTATAAATTCATTTGATGCACATGTTATTGTGCAATATTAACAAAAGAATCATTCTATTTTCATTTACAATTATTCACTTGGCAATAAATACTAAAAAATAGTAGGAAATACATCATTTTTTTTAAACACTGGAGTGGCCTAATAATTTTGACCAGTACTATATATATATATATCTGTTAAAATGAAATGTCAGTGTTATGTTCATTTTTGCATCATTTAGACAACAATCTATTTCTCACAACCTGTATTTTTTTTTTAATTTAATCTTTGAGCTACTGGAATCATTATGTGTATAGATTGATCCAGAGTTGTCTCCGAGTTGTATTTAATGGATGTGAATGTAGAGAATTTAGTAAGATGTACAACTTTTCTCTTACAAGTTGAATGAGGGTTTACATCTAACAAGTGCAGGGGCCAGTGGAATATCTGTGTTCTATCCTGGGGGATATTATCCTGTTGGAACAAACCTTCTTCATTGGGACACATGCTGAGAATAAATGGGTATAAGTTATCTGCAACAAAATGTCATACCTGTCAAGAGGATTTTTAACAATTTTGTGGTACTTGCAAATTCCAAAAGCATTATTAACCTATCAACAATTTGCACAACATCATCCAGTCTCCTCCAAACAAGAATTTCATCTGCCAAAGGAACTGAAAATTGGATTTCATCTGAACAGACAATATGATGCTGGTTTGCCTCGTTTCAATAGAAATTTTCTCTGCCCCAGGGTGAGGCACAGGTAACCAATAATGGTCTATTTGCTGTCTGATGCCTACAAAACCCCTTAGAATAAAATGAAAATTACATTGACATGGGTCACTATTTGAAATGGAACATTTTCTAGGGGATTTTCTAACAATATTGTTCACATTGTACAAGGCCCATGAGCCACCCGAGGTAGAGAATAAGAGGCAGAGTTTATGAGGTTATGTGGAGAAGATAATGGTTTAACCTAGACATGAATAGGTCAAGATTGGAGTGACCAGGAAAGCATTCTATACAATTCATAGTGTATTGACTTGGGTTGAGTAGCACCAGTATTGAATTTGGATGTGATTTAATACAATACTTCTCTTCATTGGCTGGTTAATGTCCTCATCAGTTGTTTGTATCACCTATTGGTACTTACATATTTCTTATACTGCTGATTTCTATCTATAATTTAAATTTTTCCTGGTTTAGCCTTTCTACTGTTTCTTCTTGCTCATCAAATGAGTAACTGCCACTTTGAAGATAACATCTTTTTTATATCAACAAAAGTGACTGAATGGTGGTAAATCCTATCAATATCTCATGGTTACCACAGTTACACTGCGCATTTACGTATTGCATTCTACACATGTCATCCGACTGAACCAAGTTTTACAATGGTGGTAAATCCTGTCCATATCTCATGGTTTATCACAGCTACACTACCTATTGCATCCCACATATGCCGTCCAGCTGAGTCAAGTTTTACAATTGGAAAAGCATGAAACAAACCAGTGTACTGGTTTTTCTAATTTTCAACACTTTAGTTTATAACATTATGTAGGTTTAGTTTAGTTGTTGGTAAGATTCAGGTAAAAAAGGTGGATGTATACAAAGTCTAATCTGTGTCAACTTTGTTGGTATTACAGATATGTAGCTGAGCCTTAAGAGTGCAGTCAGAAAGTCAAGGAGTCAGTATGTGGTTAGCAGTTGTTCAAAATATGTCCTAATTTAAAAGAACACTTATATATTGAACATATACCCTGTTCTCCAGTGTTCAAGGGTTCTAGACAGCAACACATTCTTGGCCTCACTCTCTCAAATAACTTCAAATGGAATGACTACATCAAATCCATAGCTGCATCTACTACTAGGAAGGTTAGGTCACTGTGTTGGGCCAGGAAGTTTTTCTTATCAGAATATATTTTACACATTTATAAATCTACCATTTATCTGTGCATTGAATAATGTTACCATATCTGGTCAGGTGTCCTTGCTATTCATCTTCAGGTTCTTGATAAAATCCAAAGGAGGATCTCCAATATAATCGATCCTGACTTAACAGCCCACCTTCAGTCACTTTCTCACCAACGTGATGTAGCTTCCCTCTGCCTTTTCTACAAGTATTTTCATGGCAACTGCTCTGACAAGCTTTTTCTCAGGTACCCTGACCACATATTGTTAGATTGGCATCAATGTCCCACCCTTTTATTTTCAAAATAGTCAAATGTAACTACCACTTCTACTTTAAAAGTTTCTTTTCTTGCACTTCTCATTTGGGAAACTCACTTCTGTTTAATTGCTTCCCTGACAGCTACAACCTCCAAAAGTTTAAAAGCAACGTCAATCACCATCTTCTACCTACTTGATTCCCATTTATTTTTTATCTTTTTTTCAACATCTGTACTTTTTTTATTTTCTCACTGTAATTCCTTGTGCACCAGTGACATCCCTGCCTTGTTTGGGGTGAAATGATTATAAAAAAAAGTTTACATAACAGGAGATAAAAAACATTTAGTCATAAAATATAAGAAAATAATTTAAACAAATTTCCTTTCGTACCTTTACATCAGACATATCTACAGATTTGAAATATGTTAACACTTCATCAAAGCTAATGACAGGTTCTGATTTCAAAATGGCTGCTTCTGAAAAAGAAGAAAACATTGTTGATAAGATTTGAAGAATGCATTTCATCAAATTTACAAAGTGTTAAAAAATATTGACTGATAAAAATTATTAAAATCTGAATTGCCCATGGATGAAATAATACTGTGTTCATCTTCCATCATTAAAAGTTGCCTAAGTCTGGCACAAGGTCACAGGTGTGGAGTACTCAGACACAATCAAAATCACTATAGCAGTATTGGCCTGCAAGACTAGCTTGCTAATAGCACTGCAAATCTATTTTTGCCTGAATTTTCAGAGTACAGAATTTTCATTATTATACACCAATTTACTCAGACTAGTATCCTTATTTTTCTTGTTATAGTTACAATGTCTTGACTGTCATATCATCTTTTTTCAGGTGTCAGTCATTGTTAATAAACTGGTAATTTTGAACAGATCTTTCATTGAATTCAATACAACACTTTAATTGATGAGGTCAATGGTGTGATTTCCTATTTGCATCTTCCCTTTATATCTATGATATAGAAACACCTTCATACATGGACAGAACAATATATGTTGTAGCGGAATATCCTGCTACCCTTCTGGTACAGTTGGATGGATGAGTCCATCTGTTATATGAGAGTCATAGCTACTGATTAGTGAGGTGTGTGTATATGGTAGTGTATATATGTGTGTTGTGGTGTAGTGGATATTGGCTCGGAACAAGAAATCAGGGAGCTGAGTTTGAATTCCAATTGAATTCCTTACATTCACTTATGTGCAAATACCCTTGGGAAAGGTATTAATCCGTCTCTTCCCTCCAGTTATGGGTTAAATAACAGGACAGACTGGGTTCTATAGCCTTGGCTGGTAACCAGTCTACCACAGAATGTAATGGCAACCTACTATGGGGTAATCTTCTGCCCAGTCAGTAATGTCTCTTTCAAGCCATGAATGCCTGTATCATATATGACACTTAACTGACTGACTGAATATAATAATTAGTAACATAATTAAAACTTCTACTGGTCATAAAGTGGGGGATCTGTTTTATAATGTTATGAAGTAATAAAATGATCCCCCACTAATTACTATGTGGTAATATAATACGGTTCTTCTCCCTCTAGCAATGAGTCAAATAACAGGACAGATTGGGTTCTATAGCCTTGGCTGGCAACCAGTCTACCACAGAAATTAATGGCAAACTACTGCGGGATAATCTTCTGCCCAGTCAGTCATGTCTCTTTCGAGACATAATCACCCAAAGCGTGTATCATGTATGACACTTAACTGACTGATATTGCAGTAGGCTAATCTCTAAGTGACTCTCTCATACAGAATAATCTGGTTTGCTCTATGACATTCATATTTGGCACTTTACCACTTGGCTGCACAATTCTCAAGGGTACAATAGAATAGCTGAAAGAAAAAGAATGACAAACATGCTTTCTTTTCAAAGAAATTTTTATCCTACTGTTGTGGAGTAAATAAGACACCACCCCATCACCAGTAACACTAATGAACTAGACAAGGTGCCTTAAATAAGGAACTCAAAGAGAGTACAGGAGAAGAGAGTTATAATAGAGTGTTCATTAAAAGTGGAGTCAGGTGAGTCAGTAAGTTAAATGCCATACATGATACATGCTTTGGGCGATCATGTCTCAAAAGAGACATGATTGACTGGGCAGGAAATTATCCCGCAGGAGGTTGCCATTGCTTTCTGCGGTAGACTGATTGCCGACCAAGGCTATAGAACCCAATCCGTCCTGTTATTTAACCCATAACTGAAGGGAAGAGACAGATTCATACCTTTCCCAAGGGTATTTGCACATAAGTGAATGCAAGGAATTAAACTGTCAGGTGAGACATGATATTATAACCATTAGTAGTGAGTTATAACAGGGGTGATGAGGAATCAAAACTTATACTCAGTAGGACAAAATATCTTTTTTGATGCATCGCACATGATAACAATGACGATGAGAAATTAGAACCATGTTGGTGTAATTCTTTTTCTTTGCTGTACAAGAGGAAAAAATCGAGATATTCTTAAATATAGAAGAATTATTAACCCAAGTGTTAAAAATACAACAGCAACAACAGCAGTTGTTGGAACTCTAGAAATGACAACAAAAATTAATTGAAATAATTAAGAAGAAAATTTTACAATTTCTTTCACTTCCTACATAGTGGCAAATGCCATATCTGAATGCACATACAATTCGGATGACTGAATTACCTTTTCTGCTTATTTTAAAAGATACAAGCAAATTTATACTAAAGTATGCAACAACTGGGAAGAAAAAACAAGATTTTTGTTGAGAATGTCAGCACCAGTAGAACATAAAAATATGGTAAATTTGTATTACCAAGAAAACAGAAGAAATTTGCTTTCAAAAAACAGTAAACATTCTGACTAAAATTTTAGCAAGAAAGTTTGTTATTCAATAATCGTTGGAAGTGTATGATTCTGGTGAAAAAAAGATGAAGATTTTGTCACATATGCTTGAATTGTTAACAAGGAGTGTGAAAGATTCAGATTAAATGAACTGATTCCAGATATGTTCAAAGGATTAATTTTTGTTCAAGGGTTAACAGCGAAGAAAGACTCAGATATATGTGATAGAATCCTAAAGAAACGGGAACAGAATAAAAAACTTACACTACAAGAAATATTGGATGAATGTCAGAAAATTCAAAATGATATCCAGAAAAGGATGCACATAAACACAAGCCAAAGAAATGTGTGGCGAAATAAAAATGAATCCATGTTTCAGATGTGAAAGACTACATCTCAGAGATGACTGTCCCTTTAAGAATTTAAAGTGCTACAAATATGGAAAAGCAGGACAGAAAAAGTCACAATGTAAAACTAAAGCAAAGAAAAGTTTTCACAAAAAAATTTTGTACACTCCATTGAGACAGAAAATAATAATTATAGAAAACCAAAGAAAATTGTGCCTGGGAAAATTAATAATATGGATGTAAAATTGCAACTAGACACTGGTAGTGATATTACAATAATCAAGGAAGCACATGGAAAACAAACAGAAAACATATATTGAAAGAACTTTAAAAACTGCACATGGTGTGTTAGGTGAGAAATTATTTGTTATTCGTGAAATGACTTGCATTGTTTGCTTTCGTAACAAGTGTGCAAAAGCTAAAAAATACTAAAAATTTAATCGGTAGTGACTGGATGGAATTATTTGAATTTTGAAATTTACCTAAAAATATTTATTGCAAAAATTTAAGTGGACAAGTGACTAGTTTAAAAAAAAAACTTGGAAATTTAATGGCAGGATTGAAAAAAATGTTTTTCAGATGTTCTGTCAAATGAGTTAGGTTGGTGCTCTAAAGTCAAGAAATATTTCAAGTGAAAAAAGGGTCGATGCTAGTATTTAAACCTTAACATAGTGTACAGTTTGCAGCCTTGGATCAAGCCTACAAAGAATTAGAGACTTGACCATTCAAAACTGGCAGCACCAGCAGTGTAAGAAAATAAAAAGAAATAATAAAATTCTTCTTTGTGGTTTAAACTAATGTTTAGAATCACATAACTACCCATTACCAAGTCCAGAGGAAACTTTTGTGAAATTAAACATTGGAAAAAAATTTTCAAAGCTGGATTTTTCTGAGGCATATTTGCAAATACAGGCTGAAGAAGAATGTAAAAGAAAGAAAGAAAGAAAGAATAAGGAAAAATATGGTGAAATGAAAAAAATAAGAACACAAAAGGCACTGGAATCAGTTAAAGAAACAATTTACCAATTACCAAAGAAAGCCTGCAAGAACGGAAGAACCTATAAAAGTGTTTTATGGTATTTTTAATGTACCAACGCCCCAAGAATTTATTGGACTTACAAATGAGTTTAAGTTTGAGTTTTGTTTAATGCCATATTAACCTCTGCGTTATTTAATGCCAAAAAGGTGGGGTTTTAAGGTATTTTTTATTAATGTTTGGTTATAGTGAGAAGGTTGATTTAGTCAGGTTTTAATGGAAATTTTTTGTTTTTATTCTTTTTTATTTTAGAAAACTGAAAATGTCTTCTAGTTTTGTATTCAAAAATGTTTTGCTGAGAATAATTTTTTTTTCTTAAAAAATGTGTTATGGTAATAATTTTTTCTTCAAAAATATATTGTTGGTAATATTTTTCCTTCAAAAATGTATATTTTTCTATAAAAGTCTATTTTTATGTATATATTTCTATAAAAGTCTATTTCTATACATTCATAGTGTTTTGACCCCAGTTTGGGGGATTAACTATTTAACCAGAGCTGAGATCCTAACAGGTGCTACTTCTCTGGGTCAGATTGAACCTTTCAAACCATTCAAAACTGGCAGCACCAGCAGTGTAAGAAAATAAAAAGAAATAATAAAATTCTTCTTTGTGTTGTATTACATGGACTGGTTTAAACCTTAACATAGTGTACAGTTTGCAGCCTTGGATCAAGCCTACAAAGAATTAGAACTGACCATTCAAAACTGGCAGCACCAGCAGTGTAAGAAAATAAAAAGAAATAATAAAATTCTTCTTTGTGTTGTATTACATGGACTGGTTTAAACCTTAACATAGTGTACAGTTTGCAGCCTTGGATCAAGCCTACAAAGAATTAGAGACTTGACCATTCAAAACTGGCAAACACCGGCAGTGTAAGAAAATAAAAGAAATAATAAAATTCTTCTTTGTGTTGTATTACATGGACTGGTTTAAACCTTAACATAGTGTACAGTTTGCAGCCTTGGATCAAGCCTACAAAAATTAGAGACTTGACCATTCAAAACTGGCAGCACCAGCAGTGTAAGAAAATAAAAAGAAATAATAAAATTCTTCTTTGTGTTGTATTACATGGACTGGTTTAAACCTTAACATAGTGTACAGTTTGCAGCCTTGGATCAAAACCTACAAAGAATTAGAGACTTGACCATTCAAAACTGGCAACAGCAGTGTAAGAAAATAAAAGGAAATAATAAAATTCTTCTTTGTGTTGTATTACATGGACTGGTTTAAACCTTAACATAGTGTACAGTTTGCAGCCTTGGATCAAACCTACAAAAAATTAGAACTTGACCATTCAAAACTGGCAGCACCAGCAGTGTAAAAGAAAATAAAAAGAAATAATAAAATTCTTCTTTGTGTTGTGCATGGACTGGTTTAAACATAACTTTATAGTGTACAGTTTGCAGCCTTGGATCAAACTACAAAATTAGAGACTTGACCATTTAAAACTGGCAACACCAACAGTGTAGAAAATAAAAAGAAATAATAAAATTCTTCTTTTGTGTACATGGACTGGTTTTTAAACCTTAACATAGTGTACAGTTTGCAGCCTTGGATCAAGCCTACAAAGAATTAGAGACTTGACCATTCAAAACTGGCAGCACCAGCAGTGTAAGAAAATAAAAAGAAATAATAAAATTCTTCTTTGTGTTGTATTACATGGACTGGTTTAAACCTTAACATAGTGTACAGTTTACTGACCTTGGATCAAGCCTACAAAGAATTAGAGACTTGACCATTCAAAACTGGCAGCACCAGCAGTGTAAGAAAATAAAAAAAAATAATAAAATTCTTCTTTGTGTTGTATTACATGGACTGGTTTAAACCTTAACATAGTGTACAGTTTTGCAACTTGGATCAAGCCTACAAAGAATTAGAACTTGACCATTCAAAACTGGCAGCACCAGCAGTGTAAGAAAATAAAAAGAAATAATAAAATTCTTCTTTGTGTTGTATTACATGGACTGGTTTAAACCTTAACATAGTGTACAGTTTGCAGCCTTGGATCAAACCTACAAAGAATTAGAACTTGACTTCTATCAAAACTGGCAGCACAGCAGTGTAAGAAAATAAAAAGAAATAATAAAATTCTTCTTTGTGTTGTATTGCATGGTAGTTTAAACCTTAACAAAGTGTACAGTTTGTAGCCTTGGATCAAGCCTACAAAGAATTAGAGACTTGACCATTCAAAACTGGCAGCACCAGCAGTGTAAGAAAATAAAAAGAAATAATAAAATTCTTCTTTGTGTTGTATTACATGGACTGGTTTAAACCTTAACATAGTGTACAGTTTGCAGCCTTGGATCAAGCCTACAAGGAGGTGGGAACTTGACCATTCAAAACTGGCAGCACCAGCAGTGTAAGAAAATAAAAAGAAATAATAAAAATTCTTCTTTGTGTTGTGACTACATGGACTGGTTTAAACTGCTATAGTGTACAGTTTGCAGCCTTGGATCAAACTTCTAAAGAATTAGAGACTTGACCATTCAAAACTGGCAGCACCAGCAGTGTAAGAAAATAAAAAGAAATAATAAAATTCTTCTTTGTGTTGTATTACATGGAACAGTTTAAACCTTAACATAGTGTACAGTTTGCAGCCTTGGATCAAGCCTACAAAGAATTAGAGACTTGACCATTCAAAACTGGCAGCACCAGCAGTGTAAGAAAATAAAAGAAATAATAAAATTCTTCTTTGTGTTGTATTACATGGACTGGTTACAACCTTAACATAGTGTACAGTTTGCAGCCTTGGATCAAGCCTACAAAGAATTAGAACTTGACCATTCCAAAACTGGCAGCACCAGCAGTGTAAGAAAATAAAAAGAAATAATAAAATTCTTCTTTGTGTTGTATTACATGGACTGGTTTAAACCTTAACATAGTGTACAGTTTGCAGCCTTGGATCAAGCCTACGAAAATTTAGAGACTTGACCATTCAAAACTGGCAGCACCAGCAGTGTAAAGCAAAAGAAATAATAAATTCTTCTTTGTGTTGTATTACATGGACTGGTTTAAACCTTAACATAGTGTACAGTTTGCAGCCTTGGATCAAACCTACAAAGAAATTAGAGACTTGACCATTCAAAACTGGCAGCACCAGCAGTGTAAGAAAATAAAAAGAAAATAATAAAATTCTTCTTTGTGTTGTATTACATGGACTGGTTTAAACCTTAACATAGTGTACAGTTTGCAGCCCAGATCAAACCTACAAAGAATAGAGACTTGACCATTCAAAACTATTGGCAGCACCAGCAGTGTAAGAAAATAAAAAGAAATAATAAAATTCTTCTTTGTGTTGTGATACATGGACTGGTTTAAACCTTAACATAGTGTACAGTTTGCAGCCTTGGATCAAGCCTACAAAGAATTAGAGACTTGACCATTCAAAACTGGCAGCACCAACAGTGTAAAAAATAAAAAGAAATAATAAAATTCTTCTTTGTGGTTTAAACTAATGTTTAGAATCACATAACTACCCATTACCAAGTCCAGAGGAAACTTTTGTGAAATTAAACATTGGAAAAAAATTTTCAAAGCTGGATTTTTCTGAGGCATATTTGCAAATACAGGCTGAAGAAGAATGTAAAAGAAAGAAAGAAAGAAAGAATAAGGAAAAATATGGTGAAATGAAAAAAATAAGAACACAAAAGGCACTGGAATCAGTTAAAGAAACAATTTACCAATTACCAAAGAAAGCCTGCAAGAACGGAAGAACCTATAAAAGTGTTTTATGGTATTTTTAATGTACCAACGCCCCAAGAATTTATTGGACTTACAAATGAGTTTAAGTTTGAGTTTTGTTTAATGCCATATTAACCTCTGCGTTATTTAATGCCAAAAAGGTGGGGTTTTAAGGTATTTTTTATTAATGTTTGGTTATAGTGAGAAGGTTGATTTAGTCAGGTTTTAATGGAAATTTTTTGTTTTTATTCTTTTTTATTTTAGAAAACTGAAAATGTCTTCTAGTTTTGTATTCAAAAATGTTTTGCTGAGAATAATTTTTTTTTCTTAAAAAATGTGTTATGGTAATAATTTTTTCTTCAAAAATATATTGTTGGTAATATTTTTCCTTCAAAAATGTATATTTTTCTATAAAAGTCTATTTTTATGTATATATTTCTATAAAAGTCTATTTCTATACATTCATAGTGTTTTGACTCCAGTTTGGGGGATTAACTATTTACCCAGAGCTGAGATCCTAACAGGTGCTACTTCTCTGGGTCAGGGTGGACCTGGAAGTAACAGCAATTAAGAGGTGGTTCCATGCTCCTCACAACCTCCCAATCAGAGGCCTTGCTGCTGGATGCAGTTTTTCGTCATCCCCAGGATCATACAAATATGAGTACCAGAAAAAAAAAACATGGAAAAACTAGTGGCTGACCCAAAAATGAAAAAAAAATACAAAGTTCAGTACATGGCGAACTAGCCAGAAAGAGGAGGAGGTTAATACTAAGAAATAAAATATTTAAAAAAATAAAAAATCCTAAAAGTGAGGGATGTTTTAGAGTAAATAAGACCCTCCTCATAACACAAATGAATTTGGCAAGATGCCTTAAAGAACTTGCCTTAAGAACTTAAAGATGCCCCAAAGAGAGTTCAGGAACAGAGTTTTGATAGAGTGTTCATTAGAATAGCATTGGAGTCAAGTGAGATAATATTATAACCATAAGTAGTGAGATATAACAACCACTAAGTCATAAACAAAAATTATATACAAACATTTACACCTGTCCTACACAGAAACTAAAACATATGTATACAACAACAAGCTGTGTAAAAATGTTAAAGAGACAAAGGGTTTTATTTGTTATAATTCCTAGCAGGCATTTAAGCTGCCAGAGGATTTGTCTATGTTTCTGGAGAAGTCTTCTAAGGTGAATATTTTCTAAGGTGAATTCAAGCAGGCCAGATTTATCTTCTATGTCATTGGTGAGGACATATTTCTCAAAATGAAAATAGAACTATGGGCTTGTGTGCTGCCTCGTGACATCTGGCCTGTTACACCCCTCTTGACTTCAGGCAGATAACTGACTGACAGCTTTTGTACTTCTTTGAATTTTCATCACTAAGTGACCCTCACATGACCCCCATGACTGAGAAAATAGGGTGACCAATAACTGAGCAATACTAATTAAGAACTAGACATGGACAATGGAATGAGAGCAAGTTACTAGTGTAGAATGAATAAGGGATTCAGTTCAAAATTGATTGATAAGCACGTGATGAAAGCCGAGGACATAATAACTGGAAGACTGTGATAATATCAGCAAAGATGAAAACAACAGTCTAAATAATGTAAATAATAATAATTCATCATCTCCAAACAAGCTGTTCCAGTAGATTAAATAATACAGGGGCCCGACAATATTTTTCGGACACTTTAGTATTCGACTTTCTGAGTACCATAGAGTGGCGAAATTTCTTCAATAGAATAGCATAAACATATAAAGACAATACCTGTAATAAAAATGGAAGAAAATCGATTAGGTAAGGAAAAATATTTATTTTTCATCATTTTTTACAAAACACACGCAACATTATTTTTCGGACATCATTGAAAAACTGTTAATAGTCTGTAATATCACCTTTCTTCTCAATAACTTTTATCAATCTCTCTTCATAATGATCAAACATATGCACAATAACATCTCTACGTGTTTCTATTAGTTGTTTTTTGGCATCTAGTATCCGTTCCCATAGTTGAGCCTCTTTCGTTATTTCAGGTCCATCATAGACAAGTTGCGCAAGCATTTCCCAAACATTTTCTATTAAATTTAGATCTGGGCTTTTTGCAGGCCATTCCAAAGTAGTCATATTCACTTTAGCCATCCATTCTTTCATGAGTTTTGACACATGGATGCTGCAATTGTCTTGCTGTAGAATGAAATCATTCCCTATCTCTCTTCTTTTCCTTGGTAGGACTTTCTCGTCCAGCAACTGTTTGTAGCTTTCGCTGTTCTGTCGTCCTTTCAGCCACTCCAACCATATATTTCCATTAGCAAAGATCATACCCCAAACCATAACTCCTCCTCCTCCCATCTGTCGTTTGTTCAGTACAGCAGGCTCACCCCTTCTCCACCAAGTACACCATCCATCGGGCCCATCAAACTTGAAACGCTTCTCATCAGTAAATATAACCTTCTTAAAGTCAACATACTTTGTTAACCACCTTTTAGCACACTCCAGTCTTGCTCCTTTGTGTTTCTTTGTTAGTGTAATTTTTTTCTTAGCCTTTGCATACTTCAAACCAATCCTATGCAGCATTCTTTGTACTGTTCGGACGTTTACATCCAAATCACATTTCTCCTTCACTTTTTTTGCTGTAACTTTTTCTCCAGATGTCAAAAGCCGTGTCACAGTCCTCTTCATTCTCCTTTCAGTCCTCTTGCCAATTGATCTTTTCTGTCCTCTCTTCTTTTTCCACTCGGAGTTTATCTTCAGCATGTATTCGACCGTTGATTTTGACAGCTTCAAATCCATGGTGATCCTTCTGATGCTGAGGCCATCATCCCGCTTCTTCTGTGCCAAACAAACGACTTCTTTTGAATGCATTTTACCTCATTAAACTTAATTGTTTTGCCAGTAAAATAGAACAGATAATTGATTCTAATGATGACAGCTAAGTTTACAAGCAGAAAATTTGCATACAGCAACATATACATGAACTTAGCTCTTAATAAAATAGGATTTTTTGTCATGTCCGAAAAATAGTGTCGCGCAAGTTTTCGCAAAAATCACAATAAACTAAAATTATCAAAGCCAAACTAAAAAAAAATATTACACTAGTAGTGGATTTTCACTCCTCAACTACGTACTTACAATCTCAAAAGTTTTTGGCACTAGTAACCACCTTGAAGTACTTTTTTCAAAGTGTCCGAAAAATATTGTCAGGCCCCTGTAGTTTCAGTTCAAAGTTGATTGATAAGCATGTGATGAAAGCCAGAGGATATAATAACTGGAAGTCTGTGATAATATCAGCAAAGATTAGAATAACAGAGTGTAAATAATGTAAATAATAATAATTCCTCATCTCAAAACTCAGACAGAAATTAGTTAAGTATAACAGAAATGAATTGCAGACAAAGCTGCCAAGTGTTACCTGCCGCCCTGTCAGTCAAACAGACGATGCTTAGTGTGCTGTCTCTGCAAAAAGACAGCACATGGTGACCCTGACAAAACATGAGTTGTGTGAACCCAGAAACATCTGCTTATGAAGGGTTTACGAGCTTCCCCATTTGACAGTCAGGACGATGAGCTAAGTCATGTTAGCTATACAAATGATTCCTTTGCTAGCCAGCTGCTTAATTTTTAAACTCCATAAAATGAGGCACATTTTCTGGGGTGAGGGAAAACTTGGCAGTAAATCATGTTGACTGCACAATGGGATTTCTGTATATTACCAAGGATTTTTTTGTTGTTATCCAGCATCATTTTAAATTTGTTTGTCTTTGTGTTTTCAGTATCCCGGCAGTTTCAACCCGTACATGTGGTGTTTCTATGTTGACATCTTGTTTGTACAATGCTCATTGTGATCAAGTGTTTGATTCTAATGCTGTGGAGTTTTCAGTCACTCCTTCTTGGCAAATACTCAACCAATAAGAAAATCCCTTCAAGGCCAAATGGCATTATTGCTTCAAGGTGATGTACATTGAAAATTGACTTTTGAGTTTTTGTTTTTTATCTGGGTTTTAACACTTTGCCATCGATGGCAAATATGCAATTATGTAACTTTACAAACAGATCAGGTATTATTTACAGTACAAGACCAGAAAATATGGAGCACCCAATCATCAAACTCACTACAGTTGTAACAGTATGCTCGGCTATTTTGTCAATCCTTATGTCATAAGTGACGTGATCACTTATGTCTCTATTGATTTTACAAAATTGAACTACCAGCGTTAAACCATCCGGTTCTGGGAGAATATAAAAGGAGAGTTAGATTAATGCCTTTTTATATCATAGCAGTCTTTTCATATTAGAGCATGAATTTGAAGTCAGTTCCCCAAATCCACTTTTGAAATTGATAACCATTTTAGCCACTTTATACTTTCTCTTGTTCTTGAATTTTTTTTACCTTATTTTAAAACCCCAAGCAAGGAAATAAAGCCACCAACCTTTAGTACACGGCATAATTAATATTATCTTCCTTTCTACTGTGTTCTTTTTCAAGGCCTCTCAAATGCAGTATCCTTAGTGTTAATTACATTCAAAGTTGTTTTCTGTTGCCATAGCAGGATATGACAACACAACTATGAAATTCAAACTCACTATTGTTCACAGATCAGCGTCACTTTCAGTGGCAGGATAAACTTTTTGTACAGCAAATGAAGTCACATACAGAGTGAGAATGGTTAAGATGCAATGGATTAATAAAATTACAGGAATTAAAAAGACAGAAGATAACGATTGATATCGCATTTAAATTTTTAAAGATTGACTGGAAGGCAAAAAGCCATAAAAGAGTTCCAGAGAAGTGTGAGAGAAGAAACTGTTAGCACAGAATTTACAGTTACATCTAGCTGTTTGGGCTGATGAGATCTAGCTACCAATTTAGTCAGTCAGTTAAGTGTAGTATGTGAAACATGCTTGGATGATCATATCTCCTTCAAGACATGACTGACCGAGCTGATATCCCCTGCAGCATAATGAAATGTGTGTTGTGGTACAGTGGATATCGACTCAGAATGAGAAATCGGAGAGTTAAGTTTGAATTCCTAGTCAAATTTGTTACATTCACATACACGCAAATACCCTTGGGAAACGTATTAATCTGTCTCTTCTCTCTTTAGCTGTGGGTTAAATAGCAGGACAGATTGGGTTCTATAGCCTTGGTTGGCAACTAGTTTACTGTTGAGAGTAATGGCAACCAACTGTAAGAAAATCTTCTGCTTGGTCAGTGTGTATCACATATAGCACTTAACTGACCAATCTAGTGTAGTGAACAAAACAAGAGCTACATTTAAAATTCAAATCTGACTCATTGTTAAAAATAGATAAATTTTCTTAAATTTAAAAACTTTGCATAACACACACAAAACTCACGAAATTTCACAATTTGATGTGAAATGTTTGTCATCCAATAGAAAGGCCAGAATCACATCCGAGAGTAAATTCCCAAATGAAATAAAAAGACAAAACAAAACGACCCGCGTCAGAGAGTTAAGATGAGCACAATTAACATGTACCCTTGGCAGACGTCAAGCGATCATATTATTATTGTCTCTATCTTTCACTCCCACCTCTCACCTCCTTCCTCTTCATTATTTACCTGTCTACTTGATAACCACACGGAACCCTTTAAGACTGAGTGAATACTTCAAAAGATGCTTCTACCCAACAAATGCTCATATATACATACACTTACGTTCCTGTCTACGTACATATAAACTCACTCTTGCAAGTAATACTACAAACTCTTGATTTGTTTACCTTCTACTAATTCATGTTATTCTTTTCTATCAATAAATTTCTATTCAAACATACAAAATGTATACTTTTATTCTTCCACCAATCCACATATTCCAATCTTCAACTTGCTGCCAACCTTCTGATGATGATTACAAATAAATCCTAAGTGTAGGGAGTTCGGTTATGTATGACACAAGGCCGAATCAATAAACATTAACCATCTCCCTATAGCTTCACTAGTACTGTGCTTAATGAAGGAAGAAAGCTCCTCAGAACAATTACCATGAAAATATTTATAGGAAAGTCACAGGGAAGCTACATTAGAGTATTGGTAAAGTGACTGAAGCCAAGATATCAGGTTATAACCTATAACATTGAAGATTTTTTTATTTCATCAAGAATATTTAAATACATAGCAGAAGCATCAGACCAGATGTGGCAGCAATATTCAATGCCTAGATGAATGGTAAACTTATAAACATGTAAGATAGATTGTTGATTTCAATCCATAATAGAGATGATTGCAAAACACTTGTCCCCACAGCCCCCCAATTTATAGGCAAAAGTACACTACTGGCAATAATTATTAGGCCACTCCAGTGTTTAAAAAAAAAATTGATTTATTTCCTACTATTTTTAGTATTTATTGCCAAGTGAATAATTCTAAATGAAAATAGAATGGTTCTTTCATTAATATTGCACAATAACATGTGCATCAAATGAGTTTAGAAATATTTAATAATTACCTATATTGCAGTTTCGTTAATGAAAGAATGAAAAATATTTAGGATGATTAGGATGAGTTCATCTTTGCTTCCTTGCCTTGTAAAATTTTGCAAAGTAATAATAACAAAAGAGCCATTCTATTTTCATTTGGCAATAAATACTAAAAATAGTATGAAATACATCATTTCTTTAAAAAAAAAAACTGGGGGAGCTTAATAATTATGGCCGGTAGTGTACACTAATGCATGCTGGGATTTTTTCTTAGCCAATAAAATAGACCAGTTTGCAGCTTGATATGACTCAGTTCTGATCTGTCTTGTCTAGAAGTCAGAATGCTAGGGTCACTTGTCTGAACTTGCTTTTGTGTGTCGATGCCATTTCTTAGTTTGTGGCGACCACAACAGTGATGACCAGACTAGAAAGTATATAGTAGACTAACATCAGCTTCAAGACCAATTTCAGGCTCTACAAATGATGAGCCATGTCCATCTTCTTCTACAGGTATGAGACTTAGATATTCATGGCTGAGACAGAAAAATGGATTCAGGTGTTCAAGAACATACCTGAAAAAGTTCCTCCACATCTCCTACTGGGAGCCAAAAACCAATGACTATGTAAGGAGGAAGGTTGGAAATCTTGTGGACCAACATTAATCTCTTCTTAACACTATTAAGTGTCGGAAGATAGCATGGTTTGGCCATGTCACACGTCTAGTTGTGGCTTGAGAATAATTAGAAATAAAGCAATGCTGGAACATTATAAATTGCACTCTAACTCGAAGTGAAGTGTCCACAAGTATTACTACACTAAGAGATTCACACACATCAAGCATGCATAGGGAAGTATTTCCTATGATACTATTACATCCCCGTTTACTAATAAAAAGATATGATGATTATTTGCTAAGCAAATTATTGCACAAATATTTTTGTATCTGGGAGACATGTGTATTTCACAGTCAATTCTAGTCCTACGATATTTTGTTTCTTGAGCAATGAGTTACCAAAACTCCTAATAGTCATTGCTAATAAATCATCTTCAAGGGGGTTGACTTTTTCTTCTGCCCTCAAGTTCCCTTTAACGACTGAAGCAATCAAGAAACTGATGATGATATATAATTGCTATAACATTTCTTACCTTGTGTAGTACATGAAGGAGTTGCTTGCTCTTCACCAGGAACTAAAAATATATATAAAGAGAAGGTATAAACTCTTTGAGAGTAATGAATAAAACTTTTTAAAAATGTAAACCAAAAAAGGTCAATCAAGGTAAAACATTATGTTCATCAGCATCAAGTATTGTAACATTTAGAAAATGTCCAAAATAAGTAAAACAGATCAAAAGTAAAACCACAATCATTTTTTTCTTTATTTTTTCACATCTGAAAAACAAAAATATACTGGAAGAAGATTAAAAAATATAAAGAATTGGTTAAGATTAGAGTTATTCATTTTAGATTCAAGACAATGGCCAGTGTTTGAGTCCAAAAAAATGTTTTAGATGTTGATTTTCAAGGCATAAAACAATTTAGAGAATCTTACTCAGTGTACAGCAATTTGATCAACAATGGACAATTAAAAAAAAACAATTTACTGCAATTTGACAGCAATGAACATTTAAAAAATAGACAATTTGCTGCAATTTGACCAACAATGGATAATTGAAAAATAGACAATCTACTGCAATTTGATCAACAATGGACAATTTCTTAAATTTAGACTGACTTAGTTCAATTTGACAGACAATTAAGGAATATGCAATTTTTTCAATAATGGACTATTAAGAAGTGGATAATATCTTTAAATCTTCCTGTATCCCGTTATAAAACTGTACAGTTCCTGGCACTAAATTGTCTGTGGATTTCCAGCTCTTGAGAATTAACAATAGAGTAATGTCAACCATTGTGATGTATATTCTATGAAAGAATTTAGTTTTCTTTTTGAAAAGATTACAGCACTTACCAATCAGTTCAGTTTCCACACAGCTCCACTCGTCTTCTAAGGGAATGCTGTTGCTGATAACAAGTTCCTTCATAGCGCCTCCAGTTACATTCGTGAACAATTCTTTTCGGGGTACGTTTGGCAGACGTTGAGGCAGACATGACCAGGTGGGGTTAAAAGTAGCAGTTGAGGCAGTAGTATTTTTTGGCACAGCTGCAGTAGTATCAGTAGAGGAAATAGAAGCAGTATCCACAGCAAAGATAGTAGATGCAGCGGAGACTGCTTGGTATGCAGTGGGAATTATATGACGTTCAGTGGAAACTATCTGATGTGTAGCAGGGATTGTTTGGTGTGTAGCAGGGACTGTCAGTTTTGAAGTTGTGACTATGTGACATTCAGTGGAAGTTGCAACAGAGGATGGAGATACAGTGCAAGATGCTGAATAAGAATCCATAGCAGTGGAGTTTTCTTCAAGTTTTCTTTTTGATGCAGCAGCCTCTGCTGCATCTCTCTTGAAGGCACTGAGAAGCTTAACAGGTAACTGTAGTTTGAAGGAAGAAAAATAATCAATTAATTACAATTTTTTGCATATTATTTTATTAGGAACAAAAATGGCATTATCTTAATCTAAACTTATTTATAAATGGAACTTTATCTGTGTGTGTGTGTGTGTGTGTGTATCCATTACCTATAGACTCCGAAACGGCTGAACCGATTTTCTTGAAAATTTACACAGTTGTACTATAAGCGTCTGCGAGTGTTCTTAGCTAGGTTTTGTGTCAAGGTACCCCTGATAAATATCGAAAGTCGATAATCAAAAAAATTGGGTTATAGAAGGCGTGATCCGATTTTAATCAAATTTGATACACTCATAGACAGACATAAGAAACAATATTCAGAAGTTTCAAGGTTGCAGTTCTTACAATAGTGCAAAAAATCGATAATATATATATATAAAAGGCAAGATGTTTGTGCATGTGTCTGTTTATCTGTCTGTATGTCCTTTATACCAATCCACAATTTTTATCCGATTCTCACTAAACTTCACAAATATTCTTTAGGCTGAGTCTGAGCTCAAGACCATGGATTAGTTTTAAAGCTTTCATTACACCCGAGCAACGCTGGGCTATACTGCTAGTATGTACATAAAGGAGGTCAAATCAACAAGTCTATTGCCAGATATGTAGATCTGAAATTTTCATTCTAAAATGATTGATTTATGTAACTAATGATTGATTTATTGATCTAATGAGTGATTTATGTAACTAATGATTGATCTATAGAACTAATGATTGATCTAATGACTGATTTATATAACTAATAATTGATTTATGTGACTAATGATTGATCTATTGATCTAATGATTGATCTAATGATTGATCTATGTAACTAATGATTGATCACTGATGCATTCCATCATCTCTCTTCTTGAATCCCGTTCATCTTTTATCCTTTCTTTAATAAACCCTGTACCTAATATTTTCTCTCATTGTAACCCCCTATGCACTAGTGGCAGTCCCACCTTGGTTAGGGTGAAATTATGAAAAAAAAAAAGAGGAAAAGGGCATTTACAAAGAAGTAGATTATGTTGAAAGATATTTGTTGTGTAAAATAAATGCATTTTTTTTAACCAAGAAATCCGGATCTAATCATGTTAGAGATACAAGCAGGAAGTTAAAACTTGTGTTTCTAATGATTGACTAATGCCATAAAATACCAATGACTGACTAATGCCATAAAATACCAATGACTGACTAATACCATAAAATACCAATGACTGACTAATACCATAAAATACCAATGACTGACTAATGCCATAAAATACCAATGACTGACTAATGCCATAAAATACCAATGACTGACTAATGCCATAAAATACCAATGACTGACTAATACAATACACTGAAGGGAAACAACTGAAACCATCAAACAGCTTGATTCCTTTGATTCGTCATTGTGCACCAGAATAAGGGAAAGAATGCACCTGGTGACAGATTATCACGAACTCAATGATTGTGTCGACGTATTCACAGCAAATGTCAACAGTTGTGTGACAAAACTAAGAGATTTGCCTCATCAACAAGTGAGTGTAGGTTTACTGGTTTTAAGAAAGCATACCTGCAGGTACATATTCAGAAATCATTTTGGCCATATCAGACTCTGTAATAATCAAGGAAGAAATGATAATGCCTGATGCAGTTGGGGTGTGACTGTAACATGGCACCATTGATCTTGAAATTCATCATTAGTGCTATGCTGTGTTGACACAGGAGGAGTCACATAACAAAATGGTATTGGCATTGATGGCATCCTAAATTTCCAGAAACTAGTTCCATAAAGGCAGCTAATCTTTATAAACTTATTTCGCTTATTTTCTTTTCAATTTGAGAATGGAAACGAAGTACTTTATATAATCAGAAAGAATTAAACCATTTTGATAATTTAATAGAAAACGTCTATTTATTAAGATATTTCCTGATTGAAATTCTGTTCCCATCAAATTTCTGTTCAAAAATATGATTCTTTTTGACTCTAGTGTCGTCAGATGTGTCATGGTTTCTTAGCCACATTTGAAGTGAATTGCTGCAGTCCCAAAGATCCAATGGGAGACCTATCAAATTTATAACTGAAAGAATTGCCACATTTTGAAATTCAAAATGGTAGGGGGCATGTGTCTATTAGTTTCATTAGGCGTATGCATGAGTGTAGCATTACTAACATTTTGCCTAGACCAGTGTTTTTCAAACATTTTTTGACTGTGACCCACAGTAAGAATCCCATTTTGTATTGTGACCCATTATACCTACATTTCATGAATCAAAGACAAATTCTGTTCACTAGGTTAATTTATTTAGCATCAGCAATTGATATATTTCTTATGATTTGCACATGTATTATCTATTTGTATGAATATAAAATTATTACTTTTAAAAAAACAAATTTAAAAGAAATTCTTACACAAAAGTAAAGTAAATAATATTTGAAAAAATGACTTTTAATGAGATGGATGTGCTTTTTTGTTCATAAGCAGCTCATTCCAGTTGGGAACACACAAAGACAAGGTTACATACATATCAGGTGCAGTGTTAAGTCTGTTTCTGTCCTTTCTCTTAAATTGAGTCAATGTGGAAAATTCCAGTTCACACAAGTAAGTTGTTGTAAAAGGCAATTATAATGAAATAGCCTGTAGTGGAAATTCCCCATTTATTCTTAACATTAAATGAGCACAAATTTAAATTCTCAAAATCATTCTTAATTATGAAGGAACAACTAAGATGCAGCAATTAAGCTTCCTTTTTCAGGTAACAAGTTTAACTTAACTTTTCTTCACTAATTCAAATTTCTTCTTCAGGGAAATAGCTTTAAAATAGGAAAGTGTATTGTGACAAAATCTGGAGTTTTAATCCTCTTAATATGTCATTATTGACAGTGTTCTCTCAGCAGTGTCTTGCAACAATGTTGGATACATACAAGGTGGTCTAACAGTGGGTGGAATAGGTTTGTATATTGGTTATATTATTACAGTGGTGTTCATTATAACAATGTTATAATTATTATTGTACACAATAAAATTTAATTTTCAGTCTAATAATTGTATTAGTAAGTATAATTGTATATGTAATCTACTGTCCACCAAGGCACTGATACACATAAAGGCAGTAGGCAAGGTACTGTTTGATGGACACTGAATACATTTTAAGATTTGCTATAAAAGTATGAATTGTCTGTGTAGAGTCATAACTTGGTAGATAGGATGACCACAAAAGTGGTTCAAAATAGCCAAGGAGGGGCTTGAACCATCAGATGCATACTGCTTCAGTGAATAATTTAAGCCCCAAATGATGAATAATAGCAGTGGACATCCAGATGTGTAATGCACCATGTACTTTGTATAAAGAATTTGTTCCTCTATGTCCAAACAAGATGTTAAGTCATCAATCAGATCAACACAGCACTGGCTAATTGTCAAAAGGGTAAGCCAGCAGTGAGTCGCATTTGGTACTGACAGGGTATGAATAACACTCACCATGGTAACGATAATTATTTGACCCAGAAAGATTACAATCCAATAAGATTCAATGTATAGCAACCATTGACCTAACAGTATTCATTCAGCATAATGCTTCAATTCATATCCATCTTTTTATGAAAAAGTTCTGCAGCAAGATAAGCAATGCCTTGCTGGAAGAATGGCTTCTGCATCTGAAATTGAATAGTGGAACAATATCACGGGAGTATTAAAAGAATTTCACTTAGGAAGAAATGTTCCATTGAAGAAGCTATATCAATGTTACTGCAGTTGCTAATGGGATCTACACTTACAAGGTTAGACTCAAAGGAATTGATTCAACGCCCCCAATGAAGCCTGAGGGGAATTACAAAAAATACAAGGCAGGAGACCATGTGTGCATGAAACCCACATACAATTGATGCATGACTTTAAATACCAACACTACTGGCCATAATTATTATATCAACCCAGTTTTTTAAAAGAACTTATTTATTTCATACTATTTTTAAGTGGATAATTCTAAATGAGAATAGAATGGTTCTTTTGTTATTATTACTTTGCAAAATTTTACAAGGCAAGGAAGCAAAGATGAACTTATCTGAATCACCCAAAATTTTCTTCATTCTTTCATTGATGAAACTGCAATATAGGTAATTATTAGATATTTATAAATTCATTTGATGCACATGTTATTGTGCAGTATTAACAAAAGAACCATTCTATTTTCATTTAGAATTATTCACTTGGCAATAAATACTAAAAAATAGTAGGAAATACATCATTTTTTTTAGACACTTGGGTTGCCTAATAATTATTGCCAGTAGTGTAGCTGTAACAACACAATGAGAAAAAAAACTGGTTGGTTCCATTCAATACCTCAAAAACTAAACTAGTGACATTCCATCATCACCAAACGAATCCTGAAAGTTTTGTCTATCAGCAATGAATGGATATTCTCTCAGGGAGGCGCCTAGTGGAACTTAAGCTCACCCCAGATCTCAAAGGTAACTTGTACATATAGTCCCTCGCTAAAGATGCTGGAAAAATGGTCAGTTCCCTTTACCATTCCAATAAGTACCTGATTCCTCCTGCTATCTTTACACGAGACTGACCAAACTGAAAAAGGAGTACTTCCACCATATATGGGCTGGAGCTACCCAGTTTTCACTTTCCTATTTTGATAGTGCTCAAAAGAGTCTCTATAAATTTGCAGATGATTAATGATCTTCTGACCAACAGACCCTTTTCCTCCAGATGAAAATTTGCAAGTGTCTATCGCTATTTCATGGAAAGTGTTCAGATGAGCTACATTCCTTAGTTTCACCAGTTGTAACATTCATGGTCAAACCAGCCAAGCTATGCACTGTGTAGTGAAATGTCCTCATTCACTTTGTATTTAATTAGTGAGATGTAAGTTTCACTCAAATAGCTTACTCCAACAAATTGTGACTTCATGGAACTGACTCCCAAGAGGATGCTTCTCTGACCACTACAATCTTAACTTGTTCAAGTCTAGGATTAACTGTTATCTTCTCCACATATTCCTACAAATTGTCCCCCTCACTGCTTACTCAGTAATCCTCTACTTTGTGTGGTTCTTGGGCTTTGTACAGAGTGAACAAATATTATTGCAAAAAAAAAAAAAAAAAATGGATACTGAAATATTCTTGCTCCAACCAAGAAAAGCTTCAACAAAATAAAAATAAGACAAGCTGAGAATGTTTCAATGTCCATCTCTTCATACATGTGTGTTTGTGTGTGTACATGTGTGTTTGAATAAGAAACATGGCTCACATCATCACAATTGGTTTCATTCTGGACATCATCTGAAAAATGCACATCGTCAGTACAGACGACATCAAAGTCAACATCCACTGGATCACTGTTTTGATTGACAACTTCTTCTTCTGACAAAATTTCCTTTAAAAAGAAAATTAATTAATCATACTAATTAGATTAATAATTAAAAACTTTTTTAATCTTTTACAATTTTAGAGTGAGATAGATAGCTATGAACAGATAGATAGATAGCAAACAATCCCTGCATTTAAAGGTATCATCAGGTTGAAAGTTTGGATAGAATAAAGTTGTTTCATTTTTAAAACAAGTGAAATTCTGCTAACTAAACTGAATAACAATTTTGTATGAGTTGAATGTTCAAAGAGAAATAGTAGTAAAGATTTAAATGAATCCAGAGCTTATAGTTGATAGTAGCAGAATGTGTGTATGTAGAAAGATTAACAGGTTACCAATACAGTCTGTGTTCCTTTCTTTTTTTATGGTCAGTGGGAAAGTGAAAAGGAAGGTGAAGTAATAAAGGAAATTGTACTTATTGGATGTTAATTTTTTAGAAGTCATTATAAGTGTCTTGCCGTCATCTTCTTTGTTGACTGCAAGAATGTTGAAGATGGAGAAGAAGA
>JBBBDQ010001638.1:525000-692500 GCA_037127315.1 Ascarosepion bandense
GTTAGCAAGTTTACCTTGCAAGATCAGTTACAACTGAATAGTGAGTTTAATTCTTGCTAGGTGTTTCATAGTTGGGGTATATTTGAAGTTTTAGTTTTATAGTGGAATATCAATAAGTATGCTGAGAATTGATGAAAAATGAATAATTTCATACAAAGTTAATGATATTTACATTATTCGAAATATTGTCCTCATCTTAGTTGCCAGCTGTATGATGTTTCGACCATTGTGCGCTCAGGCCTTCTTCAGGTGCTAGGAATTTCAAACCGAACCCTTTTTTACAATCATTGGGGTATATCCCCGTTCCTTGCATAGAGCTTCTTCTGGTAGTCATGAGTTATTTCCTGAATAAAGTAAATACTACCTCATCTCAGAAATATTGACAAAGAAAATGATTCCTTCTTCTTCCTTGTCAATACACTTAATTCAGTGGGGAATATTAAACACTTATGTTAAACATTATACAATGAAATTTTCAGATCAAATTTCGATTAATATTTCTGTTCCAGGCTATAAACTTATTAATCTTTCTTCTTCATGCATCACATCTCTTCCAAACATAGGCGATAATTGACTTCCACTTGGCTCTGTCTCTTGTTGCTCTCAATATTTTTTCTCTTGGTATCTCTTCCAAACCCCACTCCACCATCTAGTTGTTCAGGCCTATCAAGTATGTCTTGTGCTGCTTTCCCCTGTGTCTCTTTCCTTCTATCTGTCCTGTGAGTATTAGATTCTCTAGGCCTTCCTTTCTTATTACGTGTCCCAGGAACCTCATCTGTCTCTTTTTGATGTAAAGTGTGAGTTTTTTTTTCGTTTACATCCTTGCCAAGACCTCATTGTTACTCATATGTTTAGTCCATATTATCCTCAGCATCCTTCTGCAGAACCACATTTATGCTGCCTGAAGCCTCTCCTTCATTCTTGATGAGATTGTTCATTATTCAGTTCCATACAGAAGGACATAGCAATCCAGCACTCTTTTGTTTGTTTGTTTGTTTGTTTGTTCCTGTTCAATGGCCTATCAACATCTAAAGGGTCATTTAAGGCCAGAAATGTATTTTTATTTTAAATCACAGTTATAGGTAACATTTTTCATTCAAAAAAGTTTTGTTAGTAACATTTTTCATTCAAAAAAGTTTTGTTGGTAATATTTTTCATTCAAACAAATTTTGTTGGTAATATTTTTATTCAAAAACGCTTTGTTGGTAAATACTTTCATAGCATTTTGACCCCGGTTTGGGGGGGGGTTAACTATTTACCCATAGCTGGGACCCTAACAAGTGCTACCACCCTGGGTCAGGGCGGACTTGGGAACAACAGCAATTAAGAAGTGGTTCCACACTCCTCACAACCTCCCAATCAGAGGCCTTGCTGCTGGATGCAGTTTATCATCATACCCAGGACCACTTTTCTTTGTTTCCAATGAGATTTTCCTGTCTTTCAGTACTTTTGTTAGCTTCTGAAATGCGTCCTTGGCCATGCCAATGCGTCTTTAGATCTTAATGTCACCCTTTCCATCCTCTCTCAGAACACTTCCCAGGTATTCAAATTTCTTTACTTGTTTTATTTTAGTTTCTGCAACCTGTATTTTGGTGTCTTCTTTTTGCTAAAGACCATACATTTACTTTTCTTGAAGTTTATGCCCAGTCCTTTCTTTTTGCTTTCTTTTGCAACCTTCTATAGGAGGTCATGCATTTTCCTTTTCGTCTCTGCTATCAGCATCGTGTCATATACGATTCTTACATTGTTGAGATTGTGGCCGCCAATGACAAATCTTGACAAGGATTTTATTATTATAACTATTGAGCTAGTTCTGTATATAATTTTGTTGCTCGTGGCTACAGTAATTGATTTATTTTATATGAATGTCAAGAATTTGTGAGGGAAATGAAAGAAAACCAATAAATAAAATAATAATAATAAATAAATAAATTCATTTTCTCATGATGCAAGTTATAAGAAAACTGGAAAGGGTTTCTGGTCACGTGCAATTTTATGACCACCCCTAACTCAATTTATGTCCCCCTTTATTGAAAAGAACAGAATCTGTCTCTTTCTCCTCAAGATGTGAACCATGCACTAATAGCGTTCCCACTAGTGATTATTAGTTTCCCAGGTTCACTGACAGATGAACTTTTCCACTTACCAATAACATCATTAAGACATGTTTTAATATTCTTACTTGTGAAGACATGTTTTAATATTCTTACTTGTGAAGTAGACATTTGACTATCCTAATTCAGTGCAAGGCTGACTGGAACTCAAACGGGTTTATCTGTTTGTATCCTTACTTTCCATAAATTATTTCTGAATCAAAAAGCAAAATGGACATACTTGGCCTTCCCAACTCAGCACAAGACTGACTTGAGCTTGACCATGTTTAACCATTCTTAAATTATTTCAGAACCAAAGAGGAAAACGGAAATACTCAAATGACCTTTAAACATATTTCAGTGATCAACATAAAAAGATTAAATATCTGTAGCAGAAACAAAACTTTTCTTGTGGGCTTTTTTGTTTATATGTTGAACATGTATCTTGACCCCAAAAAATACGCACACAACCCACAAGTTTGTTAACATCCACAAATTTGATCCCAGATAAAAGCTTTGAACATGTAATATAATCTTCCCTGTCTTTATTCACTTTCATTTATTTTTGCACGAAATTATAGTTAAAATCTATCTAGCTAGCTAGCTGTCAGACTGTCTACATGTTTGTATGCATTTACGTACATACATATATATATCTTCTTTTATGTGTACATATGGCCACCTTATATTGAAACATTGATTCTCATATGATCACCAAAGTTAAGCAATGTCAAGTCTGATCAGTAACTAAATGAGTGACTACTTGGGAATACCAGGTGCTGCAAGCTTGGATATGTGGGTGATGTAATGGATAATGGTTCAGAATTGCTAATCGGAGAGTAAAGTTCCAATTCCCATTAGGTTTTCTATATTCATTTACGTGCAAATGCCCTTGGGAAAAGGTATGAACCCGCCTCTTCTCCCCCCAGCTATGGGTTAATTAGTAAGAATTATCCCCTCCCCACCAAAAGAAAAATCCAAAAATATTTTCTAGCTTTAAATAACCTGCAAAGAGTTGATAAGCTAGAGAAAATGAATCAATCAATTCATGTCCCTTCAGGGTGTAGGCGATAATGGCTCTCCACAACTTCCTACCCTTTTTTGCTATAAGAAATGTTTATACCCTCCCACTTTCTGTTTTGCTATCTATCTACACAAGCTTGTTAGATTAGTTATGTCTTGCTTTCCTCTGTCCCTTTTATGTTCAATATGTCTTGTAAGTACCAAATTTTCCAAGTCCTCTTGCCTCCTTATATATCCAAGAAACTTCAACTCTTTCTGATTCTGTTTTTTGTTTCTTATTTCCTTATAAATTCCTCATTACTCACTTGCACCAGCCATTGTATTCTCATCATCCTTCTGTAGAACCACATCTCTATTGCCCCAAGTCTCTTCTTCATCTTTGTAAAAATTGTCAAGATTTCACTGCCATATAAGAGGATAAGTATTACATAGTAGTTCATCATTTCTATCAAAATCTTACTGCTTCTTACTCGTTAGGTAGGTTATGTAATGTTTTTCTTTGTCTCTCTTGACTGCAACAAGTCCTGTTAGTATTGAATTCTCCAATCCCTCTTTCCTCATTTTGAGTGCCAATGATTTTGTTCTTATTTTTATTCTAAGCCCTAGCCTCCTTTTCATTTCCAGTTTCCTTAAAACCTTCCTCCATTCTCAGCATCCTTCTGTAGAACCACGTCTCTATTACCTCAATTCACCTCATCTTTGAAAAAAATTGTCCAGCTTTCACTAGCCTACAACACAGGGGTGTCCAAACTTTTTTCAAAGACAGCCAAATTTGATGAGGTAAATATGCGTGAGGGTCAATCATTCTGCTTGCCATTCTTTGGACCATTAAAATAAAATGCAAATGCACTATCTTATGAAAAATGTATGGCAAATGGTATATTTTCATTTATTCGCATGGATGACAAATAAATTTAAACAGATCTTACCAAAATCATTCAGCCTGTCATATCTGAAGCTCATATAAGATGAAGTTTGGTACGTCTGAGAAAAAAAGAACTTCCAGAAAGCTATATCTTAGGTTAATCTTGAACTTTGCATATTATATGTAATTAATGTTGTATGTCAACTTTTAAGTTCAAAACACATAAGACGAACAATCAACTAATTAAGAAGTAAGAAACATAAAGGGACACAAGTCCAAACGTCCAAATATATTTAGAACTGATTTGCTTTTTATATTTTTATCCAACTCTTTGCTTTTTATATTCTATGCTTATTTCCAGTTTAAACTTTTGACACGTCTAGTCTTCATTGGCAAAATATTGATACATTTTGTGTATAAATTCACAAACACAATTCTTTTAAAATGTAATAACCTCCCACCCCACTTTAGTCAACTCATTTGATTACATTTTTTATTTTTATTTTAATTGAATTTAATTTTTTTTTAAAATTTCCTTATATATATAGAGAGACGGAGGACAAATTAGATGGAACAAGAGAAAATAAAAAAGAAAGAGACAATGAAGAGGAAAATAGTGAAAAGGAGTAGAGAAGATGAAATGAGAGAAAAAGGGCAAATTAGATGAAAAGAGAGAAGATGAACAGAAAGCGACTAAAAACTAAAAAATAAAGAGACAAAAAAAAAAGGAAAATAGAGAAAAAGAGAGGAGATTATGAAATGAGAGAAAAGGGGCAAATTAGATGAAAAGAGAGAAGATGAACAGAAAGCGACAAAGAAGTGGAAAATAGAGAAAAGGAGAAGAAAAAATGAAATTAGAGAAAAAGGCCAAACTATATAAAAGAGAGAAAAGAAAAAGAGGAGATGAAAAGAAAGGGACAAACAAGAGGACAAGAGAGACAAAGAGCAAATTAGATAGAAAATTTTGAAAATAAAAAGACAAGCTGAAATGAAATGCAAAATGATGAGGAAAATAGAGAAAAGGAAAATGGGAGAATAAGACCAAAGAAGATGAAAAGAAAGAAAAGAAAACAAAGAGATGAAAAGAAAAAGACAAACTAAAGGAAATAAGAGAAAAGTGGTAGAGAAAAAAACAAGGAAACAATGGGCAAATTAGATGGAAAAAGAGTAAACAAAATACAAGATGAAAAGAAAGAGACAATGAAGAGGAAAACAGAGAAAAAGAGAAGAGGAGATGAAATGGGAGACAAAAGGCAAAATAGATGGAAAAAGAGAAAATATGAGGAGATGAAAAGAAAGTGACAAAGAAGAAGAAAATAAAGGAAAGGAGAAGAGAAGATGAAATGAGAGAAAAAAGCCAAAGAATATAAAAGAGAAAAAAGAAAGAGACGAGATGAAAAGAAAGAGACGAACAAGAGGAAAAGAAAGAAAAACTTTACAGAAGAAGAAAAAGAGACAAATGGCCAATTAGATTGAAATAGAGAAAATAAAAAGACAAGATGAAAAAAAGGGACAATAGTAAGAAGAATAGAAAATAGAAGTAAAGATGATGGAGAGAGAGAGAGACAAAGGGAGAGACAAATTAGATGGAAAGAGAGAAAATAAAAAGACAAGATGAAAAAAAAAAGACAATGAAGATGAAAATAGAGAAAATGAAATGAGAGAAAAAAGCTTAAGAATATGAAAAGAGAAAATGAAAATTACAAGATCATAAGAAAGAGATAAGCAAAAGTGAAAGAGAGAAAAAAGCCAAAGAGGATGAAAAGAGAGAAAAAGAAAAGACCAGATCAAAAGAAAGAGAGACACAAGAGGAAAAGAGGGAAAACTGGTAGAGAAGATGAAAAGATAGAAAAGAAAAAGACGGGATCAAAAGAAAGCGAGAAACAAGAAAGATGGAGAAAATCTGTAGGCAACTTACCTGGGAGAAAAAAATATTCCAGACAAATATAAAATTAAGTGAAAATAACAAAGTATAAAAAGAAAGAAAAATGAAAGTCAAGATATTAAGAAAACCAAAGTGTCAAAAACAAAATGGATGAGTAGTGGAAAAAAATATAATAGAAAAATTTTAAGTAAAAATTTAACAAAATGAATCTCAAATTTCACAATTCAAATTGAAATGATTTTATAAAGATTGGAAATCTTTTGGTGTGTCTTAAGTAAACAACAGCTGGAATGCAAAATGAAATATATATATTTATATATGAAATCATTTTCAATTTGTACGACTTTGTGTGTTTTAGAAATTGCATTTGCATAAAGAAAGAAGGAAATTAATTTTTGAGTCATTGAGATTTTATATTTTCTGGTCATTAAGAAAACTGATTACTTAATCTTAGGTCAAAGCAGATTAATTAATTGTTACTTGAGCTGTGAAAAATGATCAATAAAGTAATTAATTGAACAATGACACATCATTCAATAAGTCCCGAGTCTGACATATAGATGACGCCACCAATAAAAAATCCGTATGATTTTTATGAAGTACTAACCTTCAAATGGCACATGACAAAATTTGGGCCCAATCAGATTATTAGTTTACAAATTACAGTTATTTAAGTGAAGCTACTTTTGTAAATTTTCAAAACAATGAAAACATCTGAATTTCGTGTATTGATAAAAGATTGAGAAAAAATACTGTTTAAGCAAAGCAATGGCTTGATAAGTGTTATTCAGACTTCACTCTGTCAGAAACAATAGTTAAGAGGTAGTATACTGACTTTAAACATGGTCGTACAGACACAAATGATGCTGAATGCTCAGGTTGCTCAAAATTGGCAGTTGTCTAGGAAAACTAAAAAAATCCACAAAGTCATTTTGGCCGATCGTAAATTGAAGTTGCATGAGATGGCAGAGGAGTTGAACATATCAGAAGGAAGTGCACTCACCATTTTGCATGAACATTTGTTAATGAGAAAGCTGTGTTCAAAGTGGGTGCCGTGTTTGCTCACAGTCGATGAAAAACAACAACACATTGATGATTCAGTGTGTTGTTTGCAATTGTTTCAATGAAACAGTAAGAAATTTTTGCATAAATATGTGACAATGGATGAAACATGGATTCACTACTTCACTCTGGAATCAAATTTGCAGGCAACCGAGTAGAGAGCAGCAAGTGAAAACCGTCCAAAGCAACCAAAGACACAAACATTAGCAAGTAAGGTTTTGGCCTTCGTATTTTGGGATGTGCAAGGTATTTTGTTCATTGATTATCTTGTGAAAGGAAGAACCATCAATAGTGAATATTATATAGCATTATTGGTGCATTTGAAAGAAAAAATCACCAAAAACACCCACAAATGAAGAAGGAAAAGTGATCTTTCACCAAGACAATGCACCATGTTACAAGTAGATTGCAATGATGGCAAAACGTCAGTCGCACTTTGAATTGCTTCTGCATCCATCCTGTTCTCCAGATCTGGCCCCCAGCGACCACTGGCTGTTTGCAGACCCTCAAAACAATGCTCAAGGGAAAGAGATTTGTCTCCAATGAAGAAGTAGGCATATTTTGAGGCAAAAGACAATTCATTCTACAAATAAAGGCATCAAATTATTAGAGAAGCTTTGGAATCAGTGTATCACCCTAGAAGGAGACTATGTTGATGAATAAAGTCAAAGTTGTTTTATTAGTTAGGCCTGGGATTTATTGAGTGATATGTTAGTTAAGAACTGAATCTTAGGACTCAGGACAGAAGTTGTTAATTTGCAATAAAGCCAATCCAAACGAATCATTCATGTCTATGGGAAATATATATTCAACTAAGAATATGCTTTCAATCTGAATTTCTGGGATGAGCAGTTATCATTCTTGACATTATTTACATGAGGATATGGTAGTTATGTTTTGTGGGCATATACAAGAGAAAATGAGAGAGAGATTGTAAATATATATGTAGAGGAGTTATGGATGTTTTGTATCCATACACCATTTGACCATGTAGTGAAGGAAGGTATGCTTGTTTTCAATGTAGTAAGGTTACCCATATAAGGTCACCAGTTAGTTGTGCAAATGTTATATTTCATCTCTGGGTATGTTACAATGACTGCAACATTAGAGAATGGACAAAATTAATTTATTGACTGATATTGATTTATTTTCCATCTGTTTATATGTAAATTTATAAATCTGCTTTGAAAAGGTCACTTGCTTTTCATTGTCTTGCAGCCTGATATCCTGATTTTGAAAGCTTTCTGATTGATTGCTTGTATTATTTTTAGACATGGTGAGCTTTTGGTCTCCTTGTTATTATTTGTTTATTTCTTTTCTTACATTCTAGTTGTGAAAGCTTTCTGATTGGTTGGTCTACCTATGGCTTTGTTTTCCTGGCAATTTTTATTATCCGTTTAATTTTAGAGATGATGAACTTTTGGTCTTCTTATTTATTTTTTAGTATTTATTGTCCTCATCTTTGTTGCCATTTATTTGATGTTTCAACTGATGTATGCTCCAGCCTTCTTTAAGTGCTAGGAATTGTTCTTGCCCTAAAGGACACATGGCCCAGTGGATATAGGCATTGGTTTTCTCCTGTGACTTGGCCCAAAGAGTTGTGAGTTCAATACCAAGTGATGAACAAGTGACTTGCAGGGTTGGAGGGAGATAACTCATGATTTCCAATCAAGGCATTACTACACAAGAGAATGATATACCCCAGTGATTGTAATAAAGGGTTCAGTTCAGAATTCTTAGCAGAAGGCTGGAGCATGCAGCAGCCAAAACGTCATACATATAGCAACAAAGATGAGAACAATAGTCCGTTATAATGTAATATCATTTTAGTTTAAAATTTTACAATATCTATAAAATTATTGTTACTAATATACAGATATATGTATATAGAAATATTATATATATAAATATATTTTATATATATTATATGTATATTATATGTATAATTACACATGTACATATATACATACAAATATTTTTATGCGTGTATACTGTATGTGAAACATGTATTAACTTGCACACACATACACACACTCATAAACATACAGAATCAATAGAAAAAATTCACAGTCATTCACTTTTTCTTGAATTAGCCCCTCCCCCTATTGTAAGTGTTCAAATTCAAAGTGTGAGACAGGAATATCTATTGCAGGTGTTTGTAGTTTTCTGGTTTTTTAGACAAAATATTCTGTTTCTGAAAAAGACTTTTGCAGGTATGAGATAAAATCTCATGGTTTTAAAAATTTTTCTTCTTCTTCTTTTATAGTCTACTAGCATTATAGCCCAACGTTGCTCGGGTATAATGAAAACTTTAAAACTAATCCATGGTCCTGGAGTTCAGACTCTTTGGACATTGGCACGAAAGACTAAAAAGCAATAATTGCTTCCAGTTAAAGCGAAACCGTAGACTGAAAGAAAAATGAATGGATGTAAGTCAAATTTTCATTTCCTGGTATTGATATCAAATAAGTTTTTTCATTGTAAACTAAATTTTGAAGGCTAAATAAGTCGTCTGAGTAAATGGTATCATGGCTGAGACTAAGAACTACAATTATACCTACTTAGAGCCAAACCCAAAGCAAGAACTAAAATAAAAGGGTTGAAAAAATACAGACATACAGGCAGATAAACAAACACAGACACAAACATCTTGCCTTTTTTATATATATATATAATCGATTTTCTGCATTATTGTAAGAACTGCAACCTTGAAACTTCTGAATATCATTTCTTATGTCTTTGTTTGTGAGTGTATCAAATTTGATTAAAATCGGACCACTCCTTCTATAACCCAATTTTTTTTGTTATCGATTTTCAATATTTATCGGGGGGTATCTCGACACAAAACCTAGCTAAGAACACTTGCAGACGCTTATAGTACAAATGTGTAAATTTTCAAGAAAATCAGTTCAGCCATTTTGGAGTCTATTGGTAACAGACACACACACACACATACACATACACAGACAAAGTTCCATTGATAAATAAGTTTAGATACATCTGAGATAGTTGAATGCCTTCTTGTTTTAGTAGACAATTGTTTTTTTTTTTTAAAGTTAGTCAATAGCTCCAAACAGAATCAAAGGATTGTGTATGGATACTTTTTATTCCCTTAGTTCAAAATTTGAAAGTGTAGTGTAGCTATTTAATTAAACCTTGAAATTTTGAAAATTTTAATTTGGTGTGATTCTGACCTCAAATTTGGGCCTCTATTTTGTAAATTTTTGTAAATTAATTTTTATTCATATTTGTTTTTATAAAAACTGATTTGGTTCATTCTTTTACTTATATATATATATATATATATATATATAAGCAGTAAAATTCATGGAAGGATTGGTAAAATCCGGGATAAAGTTGGTAAATAATCCAGGAGGATCCTAGTAATATCATTAAAATATTAAAACTTATCCATTAGAGAGATCAATGCAAACCAATTCAATTTACAGAGCAGATATTTCTTTATTTATCTGTAAATTCAGATAAAACTTATTGGGAAAATAGTCATTTTCAACATGTCATTTTAAGGCATGCATTCTTTGACCCCTTATAAACAGAGAATGAGGAAAAATTCTAAGCTCAGAGGTTAGTTTAGGTAAAGGGAGCGGTTGGCATGTATTGGTTTTCATTGGGTTGGGCTGGGAGAAGGAGTTAGTAGTAATTCCTCCTTGGTAGTGGGAGGTATGTAGCCTGACCCTAGGGTTAGTAGTGGTAGATGGTGAGGGGGTAACTGCTAGGTCAACTTTTAAAATTTAAAAAAAAATTTTTATTGGGACTAATTGGGGTAATAGGATAATTATTGTAATTTATACTTATTTCTATGCCGACACATACTTATGATCTCCCTTCGTTTGTTAAGAATATTTTGGTCTTGAAATTTTAAAATTTGAATTTTTTCTGTCAAGCATAGATTACACCTATCTATTAAGCTATTAGAAGTCCTAGCCTTGCCTATTAAATTTCAGTCCAGGCTTGAAGCTGTGTCTAGCCCCGCACTGATGAGCTGTGATACAACAAAACAAAAACACACACACACACACATATATATATTTTATTTTTAAATCATTTATATATTTAAATTTTCTTAAGTAATTTTTATACAAATTTAACATTTTCATGTTTTATTATATAAATAAGTTTAATAGCATAGAAATAGTGAAAGATGCCAGCAGAAATTAAGCAAAGTAATAAGAGATCTGAAAATTTCATTAGAAAAGGCCCTGGTGATGAAGAGGTAACGAATTAAGCTTGATGAAGTGCACTGCTCCTCATGAATTCCGTGGTGGAACTAATCCAAGCTCCTTTGCCCATAGGATAGTGCCTCCCCAAGCAACGACTTCTGCAACCAAGCCGCTAAATCCATGGTGTGTTTCATGGTTGAAGCATAGAGATATTATTCAAGAAATGCATTCTGTTGAGATCGAATGTAGGGCTCGATGATTTACTTGATGATTGTTCAGATCCTCCTACTACGTTTTGAACAATATCTCTGTGCTTCAACCACGAAACACGCTATGGATTTACAAACTTCCAACCCCTCCAATGTTGCAGGGACAATGCATCCACCACTTCTGCGTCACATCATCATCATTGCATCACATTACAGGCTCCCGTAACAGATACATCATTCCCATTTATTAGCAAAATTGATCTCGCAAGAATATCGTTTTAGAAATACAACAAAAACCAATACTTACTTTGCATTTTTTTTAAATTATACATCACTGGTGCTTTTTCAATAAGCACTTGACTTTGCCATTTCAACTACAAAAACCCGAAGAATGTCTGGCGAAACAGCTAATATATATATATATATATATATATATATATATATCTCACTCAGAATTTGCAGCCCTCACTATTGACATGAAGAGTAGAAATATTTTGAAAAATACTTTCAGGACTCTTCAATACTCTTTCATATTCAATGCAAAACAAATGGCTTATAAAATATTTCAAAATAGAAAAGTGTCACACCTAATGAGTAAACTGAAATGGCCAGTGAAAGAACCAAGAAGCATGAGAGTCAAATTATGGCCGGCAAAAAGGAGGAAAGTAGAGACTAATATACCGCTGGCGAAAGAGAAAGAAAGAAACAAACTAGCAATGCGCCAGTCAAGAGATTTCTGCTAAAATCAAAAAAAAAAATCAAAGAAAACCAATTAAACATGAAAAGCTTAAAAATTTAAAATCAGGCAGAAAAAAAAAACACTTACTTTAAGAATATTTCAAACAAAAGAGATTCCCAACTCGACACCAGGGTCTTTTCAAATCTTCTCACTTTGTTTTTTTTCAATTGGAGTAGATAGATCTATCTATCACCTGGTTCACACTCCACCCACATCTATTGAACAGGTTAAGAGGCTCATCCCTTGTTCCTTGTTTAGGATGTGGTTTCTGGCTTTCTCTTTTCAAATCTTCTCACTTTGTTTTTTTTTCAATTGGAGTAGATAGATCTATCGCCCGGTTCACACTCCACCCACATCTATTGAATTGGTTAAGAGGCTCATCCCTTGTTCCCTGTTTAGGATGCGGTTTCCGGCTTTCTCTTTTTCAATCTTTTCACTATTACATAGCCCCCTGCACATCAGTGGCGTTACCGCCTTGCTCGGGGTGATATGATTAAAAAAAAAGAAAAGAGTGCTGAATTTCTATATCATATCCACCCTCATGTAGGGCAGTGAATGCTGGACAAATTTCAGATAGATGAAGAAGAGACTTTAAGTGACAGTAAAAGGATTTATTTGAGAGAGAAGAAGAAAGAACATCACATCCCTTATTTTGTACTGCTGTAGCCTGGTATTGAACCCTCAACTCTTTGGGTCAAGTCACTGGAACTAACCAACGTTTATACTCACTGTGGTGAACAAGTCAAGTTAGAGGGAGATAACTCATGACTACCAAAATAGGCTTTGCACAAGGAAGAATGAGATACTACGGTGATTGTAATAAAGGGTTCAGTTCAAAATTTCTAGCACCTGAAGAAGGCCAGAGTGTACAACAGCTGAAACGTCATACAAATGGCAACCAAGATGAAGACAATAGTCCGAATAATGTAAATAGTGTAAATACTATCTCATCTCAGAAATATAGACTAAGCTTGTTTATTGCCCTTTCTTCAGAGAGGAATGTTTAAAAGATAATTATAAGAAAGAAAGCAAGAGAATTAATTTTAAAAAAATGGCTTGAATAAATTTAATGTAAAACTTTGTATATTTGTGGCTCAAATCTGATTTAAATAAATCACCAAAATGAAGCTTATTAGTTTATGAAAAAGACACTTGTAAAATTTGGTTTAGAAATTTGTAAAAAAAAAAGGAAAAAGCTCCAGTCTTATGATATAAAAAAATAAATAAAATTTGTAAACAGTCATGGTTTTAAAAGGTACATTTTGGCATTTTTTTAACCAATAAGAAGTGTGAGTTACTCAATCTTTGAATTAAAACATTTTGATTCAAATCTGGAGTAAGTTTGAGGCTATTTAAGAAATTAACCTTTATCACTCTGTATGTCACTTCATTTGTGGCACAAAAAGTTTATCCTGCAACTGAAGATGACATTGATCCTGGAATAATAGTGTGTTTGAATTTCATAATTGTGTTGTCATATCCTGCTATGGAAACAGAGAATAACTTTGAATGAAATTAACAATTTGAAATTAGCAATTGAGAGGCATTGAAAAAGAATACAAAGTAAAGAGAGGTAATATTAATTATGCAGTACTAAAGGTCAATCTAAGAACTAGAAAGACGTTGGCAAATGTCACAGGTGAAATGGCAACCGAGATGAGGACAATAATCCAAATAATGTAAATAGTCTAGTCTACTGCATCACTATTTTTTATTCATCTTTTTATTAATAATTTTATATAATTTACATTTCTTTCTTATTATATAAATTTTTATAATAAAGAAGTGGTTCTATAAAAAATACATAAAAATTAATTAATAATTTTATAATAAAGAAGTGGTTCTATAAAAAATACATAAAAATTAATTATACTGTAACAACTTATAAGATAATTATCCAAGTATAGGGTAGGTATGGATGGAATAAAATTCTGTATCCAAAGAAACAATATTCCTTAAAAAGTGCCCAATAAAAAGTAGAGCGAATAATATTCATTCAGAATTTATAACATAAATATGTTATAATATCACTACAAAAGTAGCTATTTTGTTTCGATAATACTTGTATCAAAACAAATAGCTACTTTTGTACTGATATTATAACATATTTATGTTATAAATTCCAAATAAATGTAATAAGATAATTATAACAATTATAATTATCATCAATTCATTCTTTCTAAACTAAAGAGAATTGACCCCACTTTTCTCCTTTACACATACAAACATGTAACATTCTCATTATTGGACAAGCAGTCAACAGGGACAGGCCATCAACACATGCATCAACAAAAATTCCAGCTCTTTTTTTTTTTTCAAGCCATAATAATGACATTTATCCTTTATTAGTCAACACAATTTGTGAAGAGAAAATCTCTGATACTTCTTTTTTCCAACTAAGTTATCTGGACACTCATTACAGGGATCTTTAAAAAAACATATGTGAAAAACTGTATACACTTTTTTTTTTATTTCTTATCTTATCATTCTGTTGATGTATATTTGCCCCAAACTGACATTTACTCAGTATTACCATCTCTTGTATCTCTGACACCAAATAACAAGCAAGTAAGAAATAAGACTTGTTATATTGTTTCCACGTCTAGCTGTTTCTCATTTTACAAGTATTTTTGTATATATAAATGTAAGAGGTGGGGGATTTATAATTATTTACTTGCCTACATGTGAACAAAAAGAAAATAGAAACAAAAAGAACACTTCAAAAAGAGATAATTAAAATGACTGGGAAAGAAGACTTGGAGAATTTAACTCTCACAGGACATACTGCTGGCAGCAAGGGCAGAGGAAAACTGTGGAAACTATCTAACCAGCTTGCATGAATGGATGGTAGAGTGGGGTCAAAGGGTGATGGTCAAGAGTCACGCATTGCTTAGTGCTACAAGGGACAGGAATAGTGCCTCAAGGGAAGGAAGTAGTGGAGAGTCATGATCAATTACATCCTGAAGAGACACAGCATTAAAAAAATAATTTAAAGGTAAAGCAATGACTTACTTTTTTAACTCAACAACTCTAATTTTCATCAAAGAACAAAAGCCAATTTAACACATATTCTAATTATTACACATTTATTTTAAATGGTGAATATGGTGGAGCTTGTAAAAGTAAACATTTGACATAAATGATGTTTTGGAAAGATTTGACGAGGTAAAGGCATTCGGGGAACAAATCAAAAATTTACCTATTTCTCTTTAAACAATTTTAACTACAAAACTGCAGGCATTTTTTTCTCATAATGAACTTTTTTCTTATTACAAATGTTATAATGTTCAGTTAACAAAAAATTCACTTATATTTTCTTCTTACAATTTTGTCATTCTGTTAATAAATCTTTGTTTTAATGTAGAAACGAAATATTTTATCATTCCATATTTCACCCTTCAACCTTCTGATTTTTAAATTGTGGGGACTTCGGACGTGTTTGGCACAAATCCAATTTACCAAGCTGCACCGTTCGGCGCTACCGCGGCTATTATCAGCATCTTTTTGTTACAGAACCACATTTCTGTTGCTTCAAGTCTTTTCTTCATCTTTGAGGAGATTTTCATACAAGAGGACAGATATCACCTAAAAAAAAAATCATTGCTAAAATTTAAAGTTTTTAATCGGTTCGAATATTAGCATTTTTAGCGTGGCTACCAGACGAGCAATCTGCCCTTTAAAAGTTTGAAACTATGTTTTTTTTTTCAATATTTCAAATAAATTAATGCATTTAAAATAATTGAATATTTTAAATTCTGTTTAAAATTAATATTTAATGAAAGAAGACAACTAAAAATGTTTGTTGCTAAAACAAAACTGTGAACTATCCGGAAGTAAAGACCGCAGCAATAAAAAATGGCGGTGTCCTTAACGGTAGTTTCTCGCTTTTTGAGAAGAATTGAACGAATAATTCAACCTGGCTCTTTAAATAATCGGCCCCAAGGACTGTTGGCTGCTCAAAGTGAGTTGACATAGATTGCAGGTTATACATTTATAAGTTTAGTTGTTTACTCAAACCGTTAGTGTTTTGATGTCATCCATGCCTTCAAAATTTCACCTTCAAACGTAAACAAGCATTTTTTTTTGTCACTTTTTAAGTTTTAAAGTTTAATTGTAGTTTTAAAAAAATCATGTTACGTAATCTATTGTTGTTACTGCAAAAAATAGTCAAATTTCAAAGTGACCTTCCATCTATTGATTATTTAAACACTTTTTTTTAACTGTCTTAAGAACTAGTCATAGACCACAACGTTGTTGAAACATCCGTTCCCATACAATCACCGAAAATAAGCAATGACTGGCCTGGTCAGTGTCTGAGAGAGACCGCTTGGAAACTTGGATGTGCAGGTGGTGTAGGTACTTCAATGCCCCAAATTTATAAAAACAAAATTTTATCGTCGGTCGGAAGACCATAAGATTTAAAATTATTTTCATTGATCCTTTTTTTTTTTTTTTTTTTTTTTTTTTTTTTCAACAGCGGGTGTGGCCTAAGAATAAAGATTAGATTTTAAATTTTTTTTTCAAAAACCTTGATTTGGAAATTCTTGCAAAATAATTGTCTGAATTTAATGGCTCTTTAGGACTTATTCACAAATGAACGTAATTATTTTAAAGAATTAAAAAAAAAAATTAATGAATCTTTCAGGACTCATTCCTAAATGGAATGTAATTATTTTACAATAAAAAAAATTAAAATTTAGATTTTTTTTTCATCGAGAAAATCTTGGTAGCTATATTTCCAGTTGTGCGCGGCAAGTAAGAGCTTAGAATGAACGCTCCTTTTTCAAAAACAAAACAAAACAAAATTAATTTACTTACGTCACAATCAAGATATCTAAAAAATGACAACAGCAGAGGGTTAAACATCCGTGAAAGTGGCTGAAAACAGTTGTTACAATAAAAATTATGGACAATTTTTATATTCCTTATCTCCAACAAAATTGAAAAATCATAGGATGCTGGAAAAACTTGATAAGAAATCAATTAAATGTTCCTTGTTGGCCGTATTCAATGAAAAAATGTTTGAAAGAAAGGTTGCCCAAGTGTACGTGATATATTGTTAGATATAACAGAAAATTATGTTGAATCATGAGCTGTTCTAAACATTGTATTTTGGCTTTAATTTCAGGTGAAAATAAAGACAAAAATTGTCCAACATTTGGATATTTTTTTATTATGCTGGTTCTAAGCTTTTGGCTCACGTGAGCCATCTTCAGAGAGGTTACAGGGATGTTAACTAACATAAAGACATCCATCATCAAAAATGAAATTATCTTGTGTTGACATAAAACATTGTTATGTGATGATAACAGTCACCAAATAGCAGGCACATTTCATAAATTTTTAATGCAGTTCTATGACGTTACAATTTTTGTTTTTATTTTCATCTGAAATTAAAGCCAAAATACGATGTTTAGAACAGCTCATGAGTAAACATAATAAACATTCATTGTCTGTTATATTTATCAATATATGTTTAGAAAATTATCTGCTGACTCGATACACTATATATGGATATATATTACATTTGTTACTTAATTTTATGAAATTTCAAGAAATTAGATTTTGACCCTTTAATATTTATATTAGTTAAAATCAGGACTGCTTGTAGAATTTAAATCATCAGTTATTTTTTTGTAAAACAAAGACCATTTATCAAAATGAATCGAAAAATAAAAAAATGCAATAAAACCAAAATATTATTTAATTCAGTCAGTTAAGTGCCATACATGATACATGCTTTGAATGATCATGTCTCGAAAGAGACATGACTGACTGGGCAGAAGATTATTCCACAGTAGGTTGCCATTGCTTTCTTTGGTAGACTGGTTGCCAGTCAAGGCAACCCAATCTGTCCTATTATTTAACCCATAAATGGAGGGAAAAGATGGATTAATACCTTTCACAAGGGTATTTGTGCATAAGTGAATGCAAGGAATTCGAACTCGGCTCCCCCGTTTGTCGTTCTGAATTGATATCCACTGCACCATAACGAGAGAAGCTATTGCTTTTATAAATACAACATGAAGGACACTATTATCTTGAAAAAATATTTTTTATGAATAATGACAAGCATTTAAAAAAAAAATAATTAAAATTTATTAAGTTTTAAATCTTTTAAGATTTTGTATTAATTCTGTTCTTTTAAATGATATTATTCAGTAAAAACTATATTTACTAATCATGAATGAAAAGACTTAGTATAAATCATTAAGCACCAATCTTTTTAAAAGAATTTTGAATTTTTCTTGTATAATAAACATTGATTTTTGTAGATACAGATGTTCATACTATTATCATGAATTTAAAGCCAAGTGTTTAAAAAGCAATCAAACATTAGGTCACGATGAATAATTTTCTAAAATTTTAAGATTACTGAATACTTAAAAATTATGTATAAATGGTGCACACAATATATTCTTCAGTTTTTTTAATTTTTTATGAATAAATCCTCCTGTAGATAAATATCCATCTGTCATCAAACTGTCAACAGCTTAAATAAACAGCTACTACTGTGTTAAAAAAATTTATTTCTACAATATTTTAAACTTAAAGTAAATATTTGCTTCAAATGAGATTAATTATACTTTAAGTCAGCTAATATTTTTCAAATAAAGTTTTAGAAAAGTATATATTTTTTAAAGCTTTTTTAATGAAGAGTATCACATTTTGATGGCAGGCACTAAAAATGGCACTAAAATGAAAAAGATCTCAGCAATTTGAAAAACTTTTAATCAAATTAGTTTTGAAATCCAGTGAAGTAGTTTTCCTATTGAAAATATTAAGTTTAATATTTTAGCTTGAAATTAAATTAAAATAAAATCTTCAAGAAAGAATTTTAATTTTTAAAAATTCATTTTAAACCTAAGAAATTGTGGATCTGTAGAGGTACCTACAAAAAAGGCCAATCAATGAATAGTTACCTCATTTTTTAGGCTATAATTAATAAAAACAAAAAATAAACATATATATAACACTAATACTGCTGGGGACAAATTATAAAACAAAATGTTTTAAATTTACATTGTTTACTGAAAATCCCACTAAAACTCCTGTATTGTATAATATATTACATCATAATATAGCTAAATTGTTCAGTATAGTTGCCCTTTGAAGTTAATGACAGTCTTTGACTTAGTGATTTAGTAATACTATCCTTGTACATTGCTTTTTGTCTATATACAATTTGTGAAGCTTCAGTAATTAAATTAACTTCTCTTTCTAAATAGGCAGGTAAATTTGGCAACTCCAATGTTACTTCATTCATGAAAATGTCTTCATTATTTGAAAAATCTTGTTATTTCTGAAACAAATATTTTTGTGATGTAAACTTTTAATGCAACATTCTTTATTTTAGTTGATTGTTGGTTTATTCTTTAGGTCATGTTGAAGACCTGCTTGTTGGTTATAGAATTTATTATCCCTTTTAATTTCAAACCAACTAACTGCATGTATTTCAGTTATAAACTTTATAAGGTTGTACAATTTATCATTGAGTTCTGGTGAATAGACACCTCTGGTCCATATACACATTAATATGATGACTAAAGTTAGCCATCTTGCTTGATTTAGAGGTCTGAATTTCCAGGCAGCAAATCTAAGATTCACTTTCCCTCAAGAAATTCTGGCTGCATATTCTAAGCGCAACTTTTAGTCACCACTTAAATCTTCCATTGCCCCTGCAGTAAGATATAAATTGCCCACAGGGTCACTGATAGGGTTAAATTCCACCTGGGAGCAAATCCTGGTAATCATTCCTGCAAAATTCACCTGGAGGACCAGTAAAAATAGTACGGTTTCTTGTCGTTCAAAATGGAAGTTCATTTTGATAAAGTGAGCGGCCAATGGTCTGCAACTTTCTTTTAAGTTTTTTTTCTCCAGTGCTGTAACAAACCCTGCCTTCTAACCAGTCTTTGTACTGGTATTGTTCACAGTCAGCCAGTTAAATGCCATACATGAAACACACTTGTGCGATCATGTCTTGAAAAAGACATGACTGACTGGGCAGAAGATTTTCCCAGGGTAGGTTATTGTTACTTTCTGTGGTAGACTGGTTGGCAACCAAGGCTATAAAACACAATCTGTCCTGCTATTTAACCCATAGCTGGAGGAGGAAAGGCGGATTAATACCTTTTCCAAGGGTGTTTGCATATAAGTGAATTCAACAAATTCAAATGGAATTCAAACTCGGCTCTCTGATTTCGCATTCTGAGTCGATATGCATTGCACCAAAGAACTGCCTTAATTCCATTAAGGCAGTTCTTTGGTGCTATGCATATCAGGTTCTTAAACCTAACCTTTAAATGTCACACATGAAATACTATATTTGAAAAAAAAAACCTTTTTACACACACAAAAAAAAAAAGAATAAAAATTATTTAAAAAATCTTTTGGCTTGAAGATTTTAAGTAATCTTTTCAATTAGTAAATATAGTCTTTACTTAATAACTTAATAACCTAACTACAACAAGGCTTTGAAGAATTTAAAAAATATTTTTGAAACTTTAGAAATTATCATAATTAAAAAAAAAGAATGAAAACATTTCTTGTAAAAATTCATTATTCATCGAAAAAAAATTTTTTCTTCAGACTTTAATGTCCTTGATATACATATATTTTTGAAAGCAATTTAAAGCTTATCTAATTAAATAATGTCATAGTTTTATTGTATTTTTTATTTTACTATTTGGAGCAAATTTTCAGAAAATGGTAAACTCTTTGAAAAAAATAATAGATGATATATATTCTCTAAGGAGTTCTGCATTTAACTAATAAAATAAATTTTCGAAATAGAATTTAATTTCTTGAAATTTCATGAAATTATGTGGATGGGGTGGGGGGAAAAGATTTTTAAAAAGTTATTTTTACCAATATTTTCTAAAAATAATAATTTCAAAAATAATTTCATTCATTTGTGAATAAGTCCTGAAAGTTTCATTAAAATCCAACAATTATCTGATTTTTGGAAGAATTTCCAAACTAATGTTTTTTTTTTTTCACTGAAAAAAAAATTTGTAATATTACATTATCTGTAGTAAACTTTGGTAAAAATTTGGTCATCCACTGATAGAAAAAAAACAAGATTTTTTTACCAAAATTTTGAATGTATTAGAAAAGATTAAAGAATACTTTGATCTTTTCTCTTAATAATAACATGAACATTTTGACAGAAAAACTTTGTTTTTCAGTTTGGAGACTTTTTTCTTCATGCTATGCTGTTTTTTCAGTGAATTAGTGGCGGTACCTGCAGGAGTTTCAAGTTGAAAACTGCCATATGGTCTTATTTTCTCTCTTTGAGCTTTTAATTATTCCCTTTTTTCAATGAGAACTTGAAATTTCAAAATGTGTATAAGTTTAAAATCAGATCAAGCATACATGATGAATATGGAGAAAAATATCACAATATTATTTACTAAAAAAAGGAAAATTATCGAAAGTAAATTTATATTTTTCAATTAATTTAAATGTTAAAAATCAGGACATTTATTAGTTCAAATTAAACAAAGAAGAAAAAACAAGCCTAAAATTAACATTAACTTCTTATGAGAGGAACAAATGCAAACCTTACCCTATTCTGATAAAATTTCAAAGAAGAAAAAAAAAGGCATTTTAACTAATGATATATTTGTATATGTGCAAGATGGATTCTGATGAGAAAAACTTCCTTTCCTGACAAAGTGACCTAACCTTTCTAGCAGTTGATTTGATGTAGCCATTCCACTTGAGGTCAGCTGAGAGAGTGAGGCCAAGGAGGCACAGTGTGTTGCTTTCTGGGAGACTATAATGATCCATACTAATTGAAGTTTCTCTATGGTGGTTAAAGGAGAGCAGCTTCATTTTGGAAGCATTAAAGTTTATGAGCCATTTCTTATTCCTAGTCCACCACAGACTGGCAGTTCTTTTCAGGAGCAGCAGTGAAGTTTACTTAGTTGGCCTTGGCAGATTTCTTATTGAGGTGGGAGTAAATGGTGATGACATCAGCATAGATGCCTACTTGGAAACTGATTACATCAGGAAGATCATTGATGAAGATCATAAAAGGCGTAGGATCTTGAATAGAGCCTTGAGGGACTCCCATGTTTGAATGATAAAATCTAGAAGCATGCTTGTTCAATACAACCTTCATTATGCAATTTGATAAAAATGATTGGATTAAATTGAACAAATGTCCTTTTATACCATAGCCGTGTAGCTTGTGCAGGAGGCCAGCATGCTAAATTTTGTCAGATGCTTTTGAGATATCTGGGGAAGCAGCATGGGCTTTGCCCTTCTTATCGAGAGCCTGGTATATATATTGTGATGGTCATTAGCATATCTGGCGAAGCAGAAGCCATACTGTTTGTCATAAAATAGGTTGTGAGTTGTGAGAGGAGGAATTACTTCAGCATTGATAATAGCCTCAAACACTTTGCCAAAATACAATAAGAGGCTGATAGGGCAATAATTAGAGGAGTTGGAGGGTTTTGCAGAGGTTTTTGGGACAGGAACTACAGAGCAAGACTTCCAACAAACAAGAAAGCAAGAAGCAGTGAGGCAGTACTTGTAGAGTTTGGAGAGGACAGGGGAGAGTTCGGGGGCACACTTCTTTAGTACAATGACTAGAATTCTGTCAACTCTGATTGCCTTATGGGAGTCAAGCTTAGAAATTATGTTAGCGACCAGAGATGGGGTGATGTATACATCACTCAGTTGAACCTCATTTTTAGGTGGAAAGTCTGGAGTGGGTGCTCAAGATGAATCAAATGTAGAGTTGAAGGAGAGTTTGGAAGCAAACTCTCAACCTTGTTTGCTGTGGCTGTGAGGACTCATATTTATTGAATAAAGGCGTGCTCAAGGATTTGCTGTTGTTTAACACACTTTTACAGAGTTGACAGTAGTCTTGGGAGCCAAACTTTGTGGGATACTATATGCTGCTTTATTCTATCGGCAAGCAACAGAGCCACAGTCCTCAACAGAGACAAAACGCTTTGTTCCAAGGGACATCACAAAGAAAATCGCAGAACCACTTCCCAGTCTGCTCTTTGATATTAGTAAGAAATTCTGCTGACAGGAGGTTCCTGTGGGGTTGGTGGGAGAAGGTAATATTGACGGAAACCACAGTATGATCAGAGTTGTCAAGAGGGCAGAGCTGCAAGGCATGGCAGGAGTCAAGGATAAAAGTGAAGCAGAAATTTAGCAGAGAAGCATGTCTATTAGGGGTATTGGGGATATGTGTGAAGAAATCCACCACTTGTGTGAGAGACTGAGTGAATAAGAAGTTCAGGGTATGGATGCTAGCAAGATCAGTGACAGAGTTTTTCAGCCACTTGGTATGGTGGGCATTGAAGTCACCTAACCCAAATATATTAGTGAACAGGTGAAAGGAAAGGGTTTTGGTTATATTATCAGAAATACTGTCTAGCAAGGACTAAAAATTTCACAGTTTTTCTCTTTTGGTGTTGTGATGAATCTTAATTCTTAAGTTAAGGATTGAATAAGCTGATGGCGAATTCTATAACAATAAAATATCTGTAGAAATTCCTCTGTTGTATCATTAAATATTTGAGCTGAATAATTTTAACAAAATATCACAATTACAATCATAAATATGAATACTAGTTGTTATTTTAAGAAGTGGGTACAAATGAAAAGATTTTAAATTGACAACTTTTTTCTATTTCACTGAAACAGCCATTAAACACTTATCTTCCATTTTGGTAGTCATAAAATTGTGATTGAAATATTTCGATTTTGGCATCAAATAACCTGTTGATATGCCATTAAACGAAATCAACTAACAAACACTGAAACCAGATAATGTTGTTTCTCCTCTTCCACTTGATCAAAATGGAGTAGTCCATTATTATTATTTCTGAGGTAGGTCAAAATAATGACAGGAGAGACAAGCCTAATTCTAAGTGTATGGTCATAGGTTTTTTATGTAGCTAGCCAAATATTTATAATGAGTTTAAAAACCAGAAGGAATATAAACTATAATAAAATGGAGAGATATGCGAACTAAATGTTCCCAACATGAGCTAAAAGTGTGACTATGTTGGTCAGTATATAAGACCCCACCACCACACCAACTCCTTTTTATTGTGTTTTTGGCAAAAGAGAATATTTCATGACTGACTGTCACAGATTATTGAATATGGAATAATATTTGGATAGATTTTGTTTCTTCAAATGTTTGTTAACTAATATGTTAATTTCAATAAAGATATATATTTTTTATTTATTTAATCCTTTGAATTTAGGTCTTCTCTATGCCCCGTCTGCATCTGTAGCAATCATCAAACGACCAAAACTTTCCAAATATCCTCGCAAAAAGGTATCCGACCAACCAAAACATCCATTGGTATTACAGCACATAGAACATGATGCAGCAGAAATCAGAGAGATTCTTAAAAGACACAAAAATGATGAGGTAAGCCCAGTTTCACACTGATACCATTTGAGCTGGTGTAGAGGCAAAAAACCTCTCTGGACACCCCCTCCCCGGGCATCTACATTGTTGAACCTCCATACAAACAGGAAATGAGCCATCGGTGCAAATTTATAAAGAATCGTTAATGTTGCATGAATAAAAGAATTATAACATTTCCTCTATCAAAAAATAGCATTTTTTGCATAAAACCAAATTTTAACTGACAGATTCCTTTTCCTCGTGTCAAAAGTCATCCATATTTCAAGCTATAATAGATTGTTCTTGCATGAACTTAGCCAATTGCTCAATATCGACAACATACTTAGTAACTTTGAGCTTTACACAATTTGCAAATTGCTTGGCATGCCACATGTCGTACGTGTGCCATGGGTTGCCAAACCCCAGCATATAAGACTTCTTTTTTATAATCATATCGCCCCCAAGAAGGGATTTTACTGCCACTGTTTTGCAGGAGGAAAGTTATAAGAAAGAGTGACAGGTTATAGGAAGTGTCAGGAAGTGGGTAAGAGAAGGATGTGTGTGGCCAAAAAGTGAATGATCAATTTATATATTCAGTGTAATATAAAATTGATCCCCCACTTTATATTTACATAATAATAAGTCGTAGAAAACGAATCAATCAGTAAATGAAATACTGATTAGCTACACATGCATGTCTTTTAGATTTATTTACATTCTCTGGAATATAAATATATCGCCCCAAGCAAGGCATTTTATTGCCACTGTTTTGCAGGGGCTTACACAGGAGTAAATTTATGAGAAAGAGTGACAGGTTATAGTGGGTGTCAAGAAGTGGGTAAGAGAAGGATGAAAATACTGATGAGAGTGGAGTGGACGGAGAAAAGTGCATGAGAGAGAGGATGCAGGTTAGTGAGATAGGAGATGACTATTGACTTTACATTTAAATTCTTGGAGATTGTAGCTTTCAGAGAAGAAAGTAAATGGAAAGGAATTCCACAGGCGGGAAGTGCGAGAAAAGAAGCTGATAGAGTAGAAGTTGCGGTTACATTTTATTGGTTTCACAGTAAAAGGGTGAATATGAAAAGTGTTTCTTCATCAGTATATATCCCTATCACATTCTGTTGTCTGCTACCATTGTTGTGCCAGAAGCCGAGTTCCATATATATATATATATATAACATTTGGCTGGTTTAGAGGCAAAAAAACTTCCCTGGACCCATTACCTCCTCATCTACATTGTTCAATCTCCATCCATTCAAAAAATGAGCCATGGCCTGGAAAAAGCTGTGCAAGGGTCTGGGCTATAGGCAGGTTGAGGCATCCCCTTGAGTTTGCACTTGGCCACATTGACAGTATGTGCTGGGGGTGGGGGGCAGTGTCATGCTTTAGGAGAGTGCGTCTTTGATTGACCAATGCCGGGTAGAGGACTTTTACAACATTATATACCTGCTGCGGTTGTTGAGCATGAAAGTCAGCATTCCCAACATGACCCTCTGGTACATTCACAAAGTGCCCTCTTGAAATTTCATTAAACAAGTGACCTGACCTTCTGTTTAAGCCACTCGTGTTTGACAACAGGTTCTGAAACCTGACTGGAATGAAGCAACTGATTTTTCGTATCAAGATTACAAAAATAAATCCATTTTTCATCCTCGGTTACAATTTGATGCCAAAAATGAGCATCTTGAGAATTTGTCATCAGTTGTTTGCAAATATTCACATGTTGTTGAGCCTAATCATTCGTCAGTTTATCAGGAACTTCTTGATAGTGTCTATTCACAAGGCCAACGTGTCGATTGATGGTGCATTGTGAAGGCCTAAATTCTGCCAACAATGTCCGAGTGTTTGTACTTGGCTGTTGTCCGACCATTTCATGCCATGCCTCATCTTCCACAACAGAAGGTCACCCTGACGTCTTTGAGGCTGATTTCATTTTGCTTAAAATGTCTCAGTTTTGTGCCACATGTTTATTGACACTTCCTGGGCCTTCCGCATCATGTAACGCCTTTTGAAAAAGCATGAGCCTATCTTCCCCACTCTTAGCTATGGGTTATTAAGGAGAGTAAACTGTGCTCTCTAGCATTGGGTGGCAACTAATCAAAGAAAAGGAAATTTCTGAATTTGAATCCTTGGAGAATTCTCCATCTTTATTTTTTTATTTCTTTTTTTTATGGCATACCAACCTTAATGGGTTATTTAATGCTGACAAGATTTTTAGAATAGATTCGTATGAATAGAATATTAATTCTTTGTAAGAAATCAGTTTGTAGGAGATCTGGTTTTATTGACATATTTTTGTTAAACAGTTTTGAATAATGGTTTATTAGTACAAGTTTTACTAATTAACCCATAGCTGTGGAGATAAAAGGTAGATCCATACCTTTCTCAAGGGTATTTGTACATAAGTGAATATCAGTTACTTAAGTGCCATACGTGATACATGCTTGGGTGATACTAGACAGAAGATTTTCACACAGTTGGTAGTTATTACTTTGTATAGTCTACTAGTTGCCAACCAAAGTTAAAGAAGCCAATCTGTCCTGTTAGTTAACCCCTAGCTTAAGGGCATTTGTACATAAGTGAATGCAACAAATTCAACCAGAATTAAAATTCAGCTCTCTGATTTCTCGTTCCAAGCCAATATCCACTGCACCACAATGCACATTCAATTTTCATTCACTTATGCACAATTTACCTTGGGAAAGGTAATAATTTGTTGCTTCTCTCTCTATCTATGGGTTAAATAGCAGAACAGATTGTGCTGGATGGCGGGTGCGAACTGATTTCCGGATGTTTGGATCCTGTGTTTCAGCTTCGGTGTTCTGGGGAGTTGCTGGTGTTTGCTGTGGTAAGTCAAAGGTGTCCAACAAGATGTTCAATGGAATTGGTAGGGTCTTGTTGTATTGTTGTATTCCTGCTGGAAAATGTGATTGTCTCATTTGATTGGAATGTTGAACCCAAATGGAATTTTGGACATTTACGTCGTAAGTGAGATTACCAGTTTGGCGTACAATCTGTCCATGAGTCCATGTTTCTGTGTTGTTCTGGTAGTCTGTTGTCAAGACTTGTTGACCAGGTGAGAATTGTCTTCGAACAGAACCATGGTGGTGATTGTACTGCTGTTCCATTTTTGTGTTTCTCCTGATGGAGTTTGGTGTGTACGGGTTTGGTGTTGCCCTAGTAAAATATTTTTCAATGTCTTAAACTGACTTTAGAGAAAATGTGTTGAAAACAGATTTCAATGGAACAGTGAAGAGATCAAGTTCTTCAATCCAGTCTAAACCGATCAGATTTAGATCTGTGTCTGTCACGTAGCATGTTCCAGTGAACTGTTTATCACGGAAAGAAACAGAACAATTTAGTTCACCAGTGAGTTGAATGTCATTTCCTGATGTGCTCTGGGCAATGTGGTTTGTATTCAGTAGGTTGGGTTTGCCAATTTTTGTCCACGTGTTCCATGAGATAAGGGTGATATCAGATGCTGTGTCAAATTGAAAACGAACTGGGAAATCGTTCAGACCAACACTGATGTATTTCCTGCGGGATTTGAAGTCAATTTTGAAGGAATCAGACACTGAATGTGATTTTCTCCTCTGCCTCAGTTTTTTATGAGTTCCATCAGCAGACTTAGTTTGATGATCAGCAGATTTGGCTATTGGGGGATGACAAAACTTTTCTTTGTGGTCACGTTTATGGTAACGTCACTTACGATGTAAATGTCCAAAATTCCATTTGGGTTCGACATTCCAATCAAATGAGACGATCACATCTTCCAGCAGGAATACAACAAGACCCTACCATTCCATTGAACATCTTGTTGGACACCTTTGACTTACCACAGCAAACACCAGCAACTCCCCAGAACACCGAAGCTGAAACACAGGATTCAAACATCCGGAAAACTAGTTCGCACCCGCCGTCCAGCACAGCACTTGCAGGTTGATCCTCACCTGAAGTCGTACAAGCGACAAATTTAAAAGGGGAGATGTTAGGATGAATAAAACATATTCCAAGGGAATTAACCCTTTCCTGTTCCCAAACAGAGTACCTCCCTTTTCACTCCTGAAAGTGGGTACACACGAGTCACGTGATCAACGGCACATTCAGACGTGGGATGCATGAGGGAACAGACTTGGAATATGGCCGTCAATGGTTAAAGAACGCATGTATATTCTTCTGCCCTAATGGTTGTGACACACAACCTGATAACTTGGGACTGATACCGCATGTACATATTTTGTAATGTTTCTCCATGTAAAATAAATGTATCTTCCAGTTAACCGTGAGTAGACATCTACTTTTCTTTCATTCCATGCATTTTCTCCACGTGCTGCACACACACACACATATTCATCCACGGACCATGAATCATACTATAAGTTAAGGCATTTTAGTTATGAGACAAAAACCCCGTTCATAACAGTTACCAAAATATGACATCTTTGTTTTTATTTTCAAATGCTAAGTTTTAACCTGTCAAATACTGAAAAATACTGAGACTTATAGCCACATCATGTTAAAACACCAGTTCTAGTCTCATCACTGAAATTATCACATCAAGACTAGTCAGTACCTAGACGATTGACCACTTGGAAATTCCAGGTGCTGTAAGCTTCAATGTGTGGGTAGGGTAATGGATAATGGATTGGAATTCACATAGCAGAGATCCAATTCCAGTCTGATTCATCATATTCACTTCTTCACATAAGGTAAGGTATGAATTCACCTTTTTGCCCCCAGTTATGGGTTAATTAGTAGGACTTGTATCAGTAAATCATTATTACCTCCACAAAAAATTCTTCCAAACCAAAATCCTTCTCCTCTGGTTGAAGGAAACTCCTCATTGAACTCCACCTTTTTCTATCTCTGGCCATGTAGGGCTGAGGTATCGAATCAGATTATCACACCATCTTGTCTTTGATAAGCTGTAAAAAACAACTTGATTGATTCACTTGCTGATACCCTATCTGTGGACATTTTTGGTTAAATTTTACTTCTTCAGAATTGATTTTATAACAGAATGAATTGGTAGTGAATGATCATAAAAGATTTGTATGAAAGGGAAGAGTTTTATTCTAGTTTCATTTTAACTCCTATAGAATTCTTTTTTCTTGATTAAATACTCGAGTGCTGCACTGGTAGATAGTTATGAATGGTTCAATTGGTTAATTACCTTTCTGTTTATTTTTTTTATATAGTATTTGTGTAACTGATTCTCTGAATAATAATTGTTGCAGCCTGTGACGTCAATGATAAATCCATACCAAAAGCCACCACACAAATGCATCCTTTGCCGACACCAGATTGAACCTGATTACAAGGTATGTCTCTGTTAGTATATTTAGTGCAATGTTTGTATATAAAGAGAAATTTAAAAATTGGAGCAAATGGTTTTGTTTCTTGCTTGTTTGTATATTTAGAAAAAATTTAAATCTCTTAATGCTTGCTATTTTTAATTCAATTTGAAAAGGCAGACATTTTGTTTTCTTGAAATCTCTCCATGTCTGTTTTTTTAATTTTTTTCTATTCACTGAAGAAAAGGGTTCAAAGGTGATTTTAGCAAAAGGTCTTTTAATTTATTTACAGCACATCATTTAACTTGACTTGGGGCTTTAAGAAAAATTTGATAATAGCTATTAATATAGCTATACAAGTGTAATATATTACCTTGAATGGCAAACGTAATTGAGAGATCCATCTGGCCGTAAATAAGGTCAACAAAAGTGATAACCGGCTTGAAAGGCAATGGGCCAGCTGGGTGTGATTGACAGATACATCAGGCCGTACACAAAGTCAACAAAATGACGATCCAAAAAAAGCAAAAATGTGTAGGTGAAGAGGCGTGGCCATGTGGGTCACTTAGGTGTTTTAAGATGATATGAATTCTAGAATTTTGGCTGAAGAAAAAGATCCCTGCTGGCTTCCAATTCCTGGCGGTCCCTTCATGTGTGTGACTCTCTTCAGCTGCTTTCCTGCTCCACACAAGTGTCACTGACAAAGAATAAAATTTATAAGATTATATTTTTATATACATGTGTTTCTCATTATTTTCTAGCGGTAAAAAACAGGGTTTTCGCATATTTTGGTCATTTCACTCCAAGCAAGGCAATAATACCACTAAGACACCAGGGTTTATGAAGAGCTGAAAACGTTATCAGAAAGGACAATAAAAGAACTGGATTCAGAACAACAGAAGATGGTGTTTGATGTTGCATTTAAATTTTCAAAGCTAGTTGTTTACAGGAAAGCATGAAGCACACACACACACACACAAAATGTGTGCATGTATATATTGCTTGTCACAATTGAATTATTTTTTATTTTTTATTTTTTTTTTTCAAATGTAATAATCACCAAAAAATGATTTGTAAACAATTCTGTCAGGTTCATCTTTTGACATTATCAGAATTCATCCAGATTTGAATCCAATAAAAAATGTCTGCTTTAGCACAGTTAGCAGGAAACTTTTCTCAAATTTTGGAAACAATCAACATTGGATTCTACAATACATCTTTTCTTTCTGTTACAAGTTTAAGCATTTAAGGATTATCTTCCAAGCATCAGTTTAAACTGACACTTTCATTTTCAATCTAAACAATTTTTACTTCATTCTTTTTTTTTTTCTTTGACTTTTTTTCAAAACTTGTCTATATTTCTGAGACAATGTAGTATTTACATTAATTATACTGTTTGTACTGTTGCCCTCATCTTTATTGCCTTGTTTATAACTTTTCGACCATTGTATGCTTTGGCCTTCTTCAGATGCTAGGAATTTCAAACTGAACCCTTTATTTGTCTATACTTCTGAGATAAGTACTTATTTGGGCTTAGAAGATTTTTTTTTTTTAACCAGAATGTGTTTATTATATACGGGGTGCGATGGATAAATTATTGCCATTTTATATTTTTAGTTTTGTAACATGTGTTGGCTGTTTTTTTATTTTGTTGACTGCATGGTATAACACATCACTCAATGAAATCCCAGGCCTGACATATAGATGGCACCACTAATAAAAAATCCATATGAGTTTTATGAAGTACTAACCTTCAAATGACATGTGACAGAATTTGGGCCCAATCATATTAGTTTACAAATTACAGTTATAAAGCATTGCTTTCTGATGGGAAAAACTGTTCAAGCAAAGCAATGACTTGATAAGTGTTATTTGAACTCTGTATAGTTGGAAATAATGGTTAAGAGGTGGTATGTTGACTTTAAATGTGATTGTACAGACATGAATGATGTTGAATGCTCAGGTCACCCAAAATTGGCAGTTATCCTGGAAAACACCCAAAAAATCGACATTTTTTATTTGGCAGATCGTAAATTGAAGTTGCATGAGATAGCAGAGGAGTCGAACATATCAGAAGGCTGTGTATTCACCATTTTGCATGAGCATTTGTCAATGAGAAAGCTGTGTTCAAAGTGGGTCTGCGTTTGCTCACAGTTGATCAAAAACAACATGTTGATGATTCAGAGAATTGTTTGCAACTGTTTCAACACAAAAAGGAGTTTTTGCGTAAATATGTGACAATGAATGAAACATGGATCAACCACTTCACACCAGAGTCAAATCGGCAGTGGACAACAGTAGGTGAAAGCTGTTCAAAGCGACCAAAGACGCAAACATCAGCAGGCAAGGTTTTAGCCTCCATATTTTGGGATAAGCAGGGTATTTTGTTTGATTACCTTGAGAAAGGAAAAACCACCAATAGCGAATATTGTATAGCATAATTGGTGCATTTGAAGGAAGAAATCGTCAAAAAGTGTTCACAAATGAAGAAGAAAAAAATGATCTTCTACCAAGACAATACACTGTGTCACAAGACGATCACAACAATGGCAAAACTACATGAATTGCACTTCAAATTGCTTCTGCATTCACTCTATTCTTCAGATCTGGCCCTCAGCGATTACTGGCTTTTTGCAGACCTCAAAAGAATGCTCCAGGGAAAGAGATTAGGTCTCCAATGAAGTAATATTAGAAACTGAGGTGTATTTTGAGTCCAAAAGCAAATTGTTCTACAAAAAATGCATCAAATTGTTAGACAAGTGTTGGAATCAGTGTATCACCCTAGAAGGAGACTATGTTGATGAATAAAGTCAAATTTTGCCTAAAAGTTGTTGTTTTATTAGTTAGACCTGTGATTTTTTGAGTGATGTGTTACATTGAAGTGTTAGTGCTGCTCTGGGTCAAATGGGTGACTACAGGAAGACACTTTATCTGACATCAGGACTCTGCAACATAAGCTGGAGAAACCAGTCATGGCTGTCATACAATTTCTGTGACCACATTACTCTTACATCTGGCCCCCTAACCCTCCAGTCTGCAACCCCCTTGATTATTATGTGTGGAGCACAGTTGAATGAGAGAATAACAAAACTGCTTGTAAAACCAAAGATGAAAAGGTAAGGTTTGTGGCAGCATTCATCAATATAAACAAGGAGACCATCTAGAAGAGTTGCAGGAGATTCCAAAGTCGTCTGGAGATTGTGGTTGAACAAATACTGATTTTATTGAATAAATTTACTTTTTAGTATTTCAAGATACTTTTGTGTAATTTTGGTAAATATATTTGTTAAAATAAGACGTCATTTTCTGTAAGAATATAAGCATTTTGGGTGAATAGTATTAATGGAAACAAACCCCAAATTTGGGGAATTGAGACTTCATTTTGTTGGAAGGAAGTGGATAAGTTGTTGGAAATTTGATTTTGCTTAATTTTACTGAATCTTGACTAGTTATTTCTGTATTCGACTCTCTTTGGAACTTTTCTTAAATTCATTTTATTGCTTAAAACATAATTATAAACACTGTTTATTTAGGCAGCAATTGTCCTATTGACAAATACTATTGAAAACGACTGTTTTATTTTACACATTACAAGTTGTCCTTTTTAAACAAAGACGAAATTCCATCATGAATTGTCCAAAGTTCATTTCAGAAGCAAAAGTAATATTGTCCAAGTCATCATCAGGGTACATAGGGACAGATTTTTGGGTTTAATAACATTTTAGAAATGTTGTTATGGCACCATTGCCCTGAGAATTGGCATAAAGTACAATTACTCAGAATGCTCAATGAAAGTCAGCCTTTAAGGTTTTCACTTATCAAAAATCTTTTTTGACATGGCTGTGGAATACCAAAAACAATGAAGATGTGATTTTTTTTTTTTTGTTAGAATGTCCAGCTGTTGAGCCAATTTGTGTCTCCATATACGGGTCAAATCTTCAACCGGTCAATCACTGGCTTGTGTATCCCGATGCAGAGGAAAGTCTCCAGGTCAATCATCACCGCACAAAGATTTCGTAAGTTTTCTTTCTTTTTTTCTTTCTATATTGGAAGCCAAGTTTGTAAAAATTCAAGATTTTTTGTCTAAATATTACTTGTCTTTGATAACAATGGCTTAGTAGATATGTGAATAGCAACTTAGTATGTGTGTATTATATATATATATATATATAGAGAGAGAGAGAGAGAGAGATGTTATGATGTTAAATGTTGTTTTAATGGATACTCCTATTTGTTTATTTATTAAACAGTAGATTTATTTTTGTCTACTGGCCTGAATGTTTGAAAAATCTTCTTAAAGAAAAATTTACACTTTCTGGCAAAGAGTGTAAATTTTTCAGGCCGGTAGATGAAAATAAATAAATATACTGTTTAATAGATAAACAGAGCGTCTACTCAAATACGAGTATTTCTTTAATAAGATTCCTTGAACATTCAGGCCGGTAGATGAAAATAAATAAATATACTGTTTAATAAATAAACGGAGTGTCTACTTAAATACGAGTATTTCTTTAATAAGATTCCTTGAACATTCAGGCCGGTAGATGAAAATAAATAAATATACTGTTTAATAAATTAATGGAGCCTTTACTCAGATAGTATAAAGTTATAAAAATCTGTTGGATTATAAAAAAAAAATTACTTTCTCTAATATATATATATATATATATATATATATATATATATATATATATGTGTGTGTGTGTGTGTGTGTGTGTGTGTGCTTGTGTTTAACATTGGGTGGATTGAGGAGTTGTCGATGGCTGTGCTAGCTCAAAGTCACAAGTCATTGTGACCGATGGTTTGAGCGTCCTGGCCTTGTTCACTGTTGCTCACACTAGATAACACGCTCTCTCCTAGAAACTGTAACTAATTTCTGCTCAGCATAGTTGCAGTATAAACCACTGGTGGGCTCTGTGGGTGTTGAACCAACACAAGTGTACCTGAGCAGGCATCTGCAATGGGGATTAGCTAGCTGCCCTGGTAGATGAGTCTCCTCAAATACAAGTAACCAGCCATTATATATATATATATATATATATATATATATATATATATATATATAAGACACTTTTAAGACCAGATGGTTTAACCACAGGTCTACATTTAAAATAGAAAACATAAAAAATTGTACAAAATTGGCTAGCCACTTGTGGAAATTGAAATTTAAAATATGGAAAAGACCCAAACATAACAAGGAGTATAGTGAAAACAGCCAAAACTTTCAATGGTAGCAAAATATGTAGACTGTGCCAGGAAGAAAAGTTAGTGATTATCTTATTTCCAAACAAAAATGAATTATTGAATGAAAGAACAGAAATTATGACAAAGTGTAACCATACTAAAAAATACCTATTAGGTTCATACAACCATGGATGAAAACATTACAATTTCTTGTAATTTTAAAAATTGCACGTTACGTGTGCATTCAAAAAGTCCCTGTTACATAAGCGTTCTTAAAAAATTAAAAAACATAAAAAACAAACGGTAAAATCAGTTATTACAAATCGCCTGAAGACACCACATGGTAGAAACCTAGGTTGCATAATAACTTGTTTACAAATTAAGAATATATATATATTTTGGTTAGCACCAACATCTGGAATGTGTATGGGAGTATTAAACATGCAACTGGAAAACCAACAAAGAAGTCTGCACTCCTGATAAGGAAATTAATTATGAAAAAAAGACAAAGGAACAGTGGGTAGACTGTTACCTAGAACTTTACTCAAAAGAAAATTTTGTCACTAAAGAAGCACTTGAGGGTCTACCAGTCCTGGAAGAACTGGGTTCTGAGCCTTCAAAGGAAGACCTTCGTAAAGCCATTGATGTTTTAACTTGTGGTAAAGCACTGTGTGAAGATGGCATACTGCCAGATATCAAATGTGATTAGCCAACCTGATTGCAAGTATTCAGCTTGAAGAGAAGGCAAGATAATGTGCAATGTCAAGATAATTCTTCTTTTTGTGTCGTGTCCCTATTTGACGAAGGCAATCATGAACCTCCACTTACCTCTATCCCTTGTTGCTCAATATTTTTTTCTTTTGGTTTTTCTCCCAAACCTTGCTCCGCTATTCATTTGCTTGAGCCTCTCAAATATGTCTCGTGCTGCTTTCTCCAATCAATCTTTCCCTCTCTCTGACCTGTGAGTATTAGATTCTCCAAACTCTCTTTCCTCATTATGTGTCCCAGAAACCTCAGCTGTCTCTTCCTGATGCTAAGTATAAATTTCCTTATCATTTGCATCCTTTCCAAAACCTTGTCGTTGCTCACATGTTCGGTTCATGGTATCCTCAGCATCCTTTTGTAGAACCAAATTTCTGTTGCTTCAAGTTTCTCCTTCATCTTTGAAGAGATTGTCTAACATTTGCTGCCATACAGAAGGGCAGATACCACATAGCAGTCTAATACTCTTTTCTTTGTTTCTAATGAGATCTTCCTGTCTCTCTGTACTCTGGTTAGATTTTGAAATGCGTCCTGAACCATGACAATGAGTCTTCGGATCTCAGTGTTGCACTTTCTTTCCTCTGTCAGAACACTTCTCAGGTACAACCAGTATAAAAACAAGAGTGACTGCAAGTAAATGCAATAACTACTGGGTTAAGACCTTGCTGATGGCATCTACTCAGAATCCCAATGTGGATTGATTCAAGGCTAAGTGATCCTCAGTTGATATTATTTTCTCTCTCCATTAACTCCAGAAGAATTGTTATAAACAACAGATGCCACTATACCTCACCTTAATTGATCTTTCAAAGGTGTTTGACTTTGTTAGGAGGAAAGCTCTATTTCAGTTACTAATGAAAATTGGTTGTCCGCCCACAGTTGCTGAGAATCATCGCATTTCACAAGAACATAGGGTTAGGGTGTAGTCAGCTATGATGGTGAAACGTCAATGCCCTTCACAATTCAAAGTTCTCAAGTTATTAAACTTTGCATTCAGACAATCTGAAGCTGTATGCTAACAAATACAAAACGATGGTAAATTATTCAACATGGCCCACCTGAGGGCAAAGACCACAGTGCGTACAGTACTCACGAGAGAAATGCTATGTGCTGATGTTACAATTCTGACCACACACGCCGAACACAACCTCCCACAGATAATTAGTCAGTTCAGCCAAGGAATTTAAACTGATTATTGACAGAAAAACCAAACATCAGGGTTCAAGATGTTTCTGCATAACCATCAATCAGTATCAATGATGTGAGACTTGAAGTTACATATCTGGGCTCTACCATCACCAACAACTTTTTGTTTGACATTCACCGGCAGTGATGGCCAAATCAAGCAAGAGAGAAGGGAACAACAGCCAGCTGACCTTGTGCACCAACACAAGTCAATCCAGTCATTTGTCCTTACTACTCTGCTTTACGGCATCAAAACCTGGACAATATACTCTAACAGTTTCTTTTCTCACACTTCCTGTTTATTCAATTCACTTCCATTTGCTTGCTTCCCTGATAGCTACAGTCCCCAAAAGTTTAATTGCAACATCAATTGCCATCTTTTATCTACTTGATTCCCATCCAGCTCTTATCTATTCTTCAACATCCCCTGTATCTCTTTTTCTCTCATTGTAACCCTCTGCACACCAGTGGCATTTCTGCCTTGCTTGGGGTGAAATGATTATTTTAAAAAAAAAAAAAAAAGGTCAAGCAGGAAAAACACCTGGACAGTTTTTATCTCCATTGCCGACTTTGTGTCTTTGGCATCATATACAGAGACAAACTTACCAACGCTGTTGTGTTGGAGCAAGCAGACTCTCTTTTGTCAAAGTCATCCTTGATAGCTGGGTTACATACATCAAATGAATGACGGCCATATACCAAAAGGCATCATGTACAAGGAGCTGGCCATGGGACACTGTCTGGTAGGCTGCCCTACACTACGCTTCAATGATGTTTGCAAGAAGGACTTGAAACTCACAGTCTTCGGCTCTGGTAGTGGGGCAAAGCTGAGATAAGAAGTAAATGGAAGAAACAGAAAGAGTAATGTTAGACCTTCATTTCAGTTCTGTGTCTCATGTTCGCTAAAGAGCATCATGCAGGGATTAATCTGCTAAGCCATTTCAAACATTGCTTAGAAAAGGATAATGTTTGACTAAAGAGGACATTACCATTATTTCAGGAGTTGAATGGTTGAGATATATATATATATATATATATATATATATATATATTATAAATTATAGTTTAAGACATTATTGCCCAAGCGTGTATCACGTATGGCACTTACCTGACTGACTTCATCCTTTAGAACTTCATCAGGTTAAAATTTATGTTGGTACGACTACATCTGCGCATGGAATATCTACTAACAAAAGTGGTAGAAAGAAAAAAAAATCTAAATGAAATCGGCTAGATTAAAAAAAAAAACAAAATCAATTTTAATTCCCCAGCATCCCTCATTTGTGCACACATGTAATTGCAGCAGTGGAAACAATTTTACTTCAGTGGAAGCCTAAAGGATGAAATGTCTCACAAGAAAATTTTTTTCACTTTGTTATATTTTTCCCCACTAGTTCTGGATATATATATATATATATTCATTGCTGAAGAGTATATATATATATATATATATATATCAGCATGCAGTGTGGGTATAAAAGAATCCAAAGGAGTATCCTGTACATACAGTGGTAGGATAACTTTGTGTAAAATCCTTTGTAAAATAAAGATGGAAGCTGATGATGGCTCGCCTAAAATAGGCCTAAACTTCTGATTTACCATGAAATAACGTGTCTGCCTTAATTTTTAATACTCTTCAGCAATAAATTGAGTTCTTCCGGTGACTGGTGTGAGTATACACCACTTATATATAACACACTAAAATTTCCCCTCTCTTATCCTATGCGCCTATGGCTTAGGGAGCAGAGACTCCGACTGACACCAAATTAGTTGAGTTCCAAACCCAGCAAGTAGATGTCTAGCCACTCTGATGAGCTGTGAAACAGGCTTGTATGTGGATGACAAAAATATATATATATATATATATATATATATATATATATCCAGGATCGAGGTGGGTGTTGATTGGGGACCCCAGGTAGTACGTTGTGACCTTTCCTATCTTATCAGCATTTGTGTTATTTCTACCTACATTTATATATGTTACAAATTAAACTAAGCACAAATGACAACAAAAGGATGAAAAATGGTAGCAAATTTTGACATCGTAACTGGGATCTTTTTGTTTTTTCTCATCCAAATCCATTAATTTATTTTGCTCATGCTCGAAGTAAAAACACTTATAAAATTCACTATCCTTTAAGTTGAATGTGTTTTTTTATCCTTTCAGTTGAATGTGTTAAAATTCGACTTTTTAACAAGAAAAATCTCAAGTTGATGTTAAAAATTGCTGCAGAGGATTAATTTATTTAGAATGGAATCTATTATGACATGTCTCTAATTTGTATTAAGATACATTGTATTTATTTTCAAATTTTCTAGTTGAATTGTTCACCTATACTGCATATGATCCATTATTGTCCAAAATGAAGTTACAATAAAATTTGTATTTTATTTTATATGAATTACAACCTTATAAAAAGTGAGATGTAGTAGAGTGTGTGGGCCTTGTATTATAAATTTTGAGGGGTACACAAGACCCTTGTACCAGCCCTGTATATACCTAGCAAGTACCTATATATTTACTTGATATGATTGATAACTAATCCTAATGAGCTTCTGGCATAAGCTTTATTTTTAAGAAGTGATTAAATGTTTAATAATTTACATTAATTTAAATCAATGTTTGAAATTGGAAAAAAAAAAAACAAGTCTCTTTATATCATGACTTTATGTTCAGGATTATATATTCTTTTTTTTTTTTACTTCTTTGTTTACAGGTTTGATGCCAATATTTTACAAAGATCTCCGTTATGTTGATGACCCGAAGCTTTTCAATCCCTTCCGGCCATCTAATCCGGTTAGGAAATAAATGACAAACTTTACTGGTTAATACAATCATTGGGCCCCGTTTGCTTTCCCTGATGCTGTTTCCTCTGAAGAATTTGTTCTGGAAATGAGCAGGCATCACTTTTGAGGTGAATTTTCATCTTTGTGCTGTAATTAATTCCTCTCTCTCTCTCCATACCCCAACATTCTTATCAGGAAAATCTATTTCCGATATTATTTTATTAAAACAAAATTAAATTACTTTTCAGTCTCTATTCAATTCATTTCATATTTTGCCCAGGGCTGAGGGATCTTCATAATCTTGGTTCAAAAGAAAGAAATTCAACAAAGAAATCTGTAAGTGCATGAAAGAAAGTTTTAATGCAAATGTTTTTAAATTTTAGAATTTATTTACCAAATTTGCTTTGTCTCTTTTAACCTTTGACACTCTCCATTATTCACTACTTTCCTTTCCACTGCATTGTTTTTTCAAGTCTCCTTGATATCACTACTTTATTTCAGTCATAGTCATTTTTTGTTGCCATAGCAGGATATGACATCACAACTGCAAAATTCAAACACACTATTATTCATTCATCTAAGTCACTTGCAGTGATTGGATAAAATTTTTGCTTTGCGAACAGAATCATTTCCAGAAAGTTAAAAGTTAAGAAATATTTTTAATCCCGTCATACCCCTCCCATCTTTGATGAAAAATTGCAATGCTTTGTTCTCTCCTTTTCTTTGTTGCAATTCAAGGCCTTAATATTCTTAAACTGATGCCGTGTTTAGAAGTGATAAATTTAGTTTTATGCTAAGAACATATTGAATCATGTTTGTGTAATAGAAATAATTATTTTTATGAGGCAAACTTATATTATAAACTTATAACTGGAATTGTTGGAGATTGATCAAACTGAAAAGAAAAAAAAGAGAATAGTCTACTAACATCCAGTTAGTAGACTATTCTCTTTTTTTTCTTTTGAGATTCCTAGGATTGAAAAATTGAGAAGAAAATTAAAAAATTAAATGCGTTGAAAAATCATGTTTTAAAATATCTCCAAGGAGAATCAAACCCAAAATTAACTGAACAGAATTTAGTAAGATTGAGCAAAACTAAGACTACATGTTCTTCCACACTTCCCACCGATAAGAAAGAGATCATAAAACCTATCCTCAAATATACCAAATGCAAAACGTTGTCTATAAAGAAAACCTGAAAGAACCTTTTTAAATTCCTCTGGATGAAAGGGCCAGAAAAAAAATCTCTTTTGAATCAGCCACACAAAACAGAAGTACCCTTTACACAGATAAACAGTGTGTTCATTATAATCTCTGCAAAATTCATCCAGAAAAATTTTATGTCCAACATTAATTTGTATTCTTTTGGATATGAGTGATAAAGAAAAATGAATTACTATTCACTATTAATTACTATGAACAAAGAAAAGCTGTGTGGTCCGTGTTGATACATTTTCTCTCCCATCTATGATAACTCTTGAGTGGTCGAGAAACAACCAGCATGGAACGAGCTGATAAAGAAAGATTAAAAACTAAATATCCTTTTTGTTTTCGCCCATGCATTTTGAAAGTTTGGATTCATCACAGGATGGTGTAGCAACCCTTGGAGCAGTTTTGGGTTAGATGCTGAGAAAGTGGCAGAAGGAAAAAAGGGATTAGCACTGCCTATATGGAGCAGTAGTACGATATAAAGGGAGTCAGAGCAAAAGAAGTGGCTTGATTCATTTGACCACTCTCAAGGTGGGGGCTGAACAATGCTAAATTTGGAAAACCACTTAAGTAAATATATTTTGAGAATATGGAATTTTAGGAAAAAGTTGAGGCTAAGGGTAGAAGACAGCCAAACTGAAACCCTTGTCAGCCTCACTTTTGCCAGATGGTGGATACCATATAAGCAGGAGATTTTGGGTAGTTGACAGAAGATAGAGAGAGACATACAGAGAGTTCCCACTCTACTGACTGGAATCCATATCATTTACTAAGACATAATGACCAAGACCTTGTGCCAGACATGAGGCCAGAACTTAGAAATTTAAGTCACCGCTAACAAGAGCTGCAGACTTTGAAGAGGATTCCAGTGTCATTTGATTTTAAGTTGCAAGTGTTGAAACCGCTGTAGAGAACAAGTCATATATAAACCAAATCATTGTTGCATTTTTAACTTGAGTCAATTGTTTATTCTAGAGGATTCTTTTACTTTTTGTGTGTGTGTGTGTGTGTGTGTGTAAAACTCCCATCTGTTGGACCAGTTTTCACTTCAAGTTTGCTTTTTCAGCAATCTTCTCACCTCTGAGTGTTGAATCATTAGATAGCAATAGCCAGTAATCAGTTAAAGTTGAAACTGACAGCTCTGAGATGCCCAGCAAATTGGTAGGTGGTTTATATAACAGCCTGGGAGATTCCACTCTGCTAACTAGGCAAGTCTATTCTGTAGGTTCTGATTGGCTGATGATTCCAGTGTGGATATTGTGCTCAATAAATATCAGCACAATATCCACCGTATGGTGAGAGGAGAGATAGGGACATGTATTGAGTTACAACCCTATTTTTTTATCCTGGTGAAGGTGAGTCTCATACTCTTAATTGTTCACTGAGATCAAAAATATAACATTACAGAGGTGTGGATGGTCATGAACAGACAAACACCAAGTCAGGCCACTAACACAATACTAATGGCAAAACAAGTGACATGTTATCAAGTGAGGAATCAGCTAGATAGTAATCATGTTGGTCTGAAGGAACGTGAAGACCAATGTAGGTCATAGGGCTACATTATTGGTTACCACTGACTAGGATCAACGTGTGAGGTCATATTACATTTATATAATATGTATGTGGTTGATTATGTTGGTTAAACTCCAAAATAAATTCATATAAGCTTGGACCAAATTTTGCAGATTCAGTTGAAAGAGGCTGGGAAGATAACCAGGAGGTGATCACTTCTGAATGGGCTGCCCATAAGTGAGGGTCAATATTTTCAGAGGCCTGAAACCCCTCAAGAATAAATAATACTGATGAAGATTTGTGGCTCACTTTAAAGACATTTGGAATATTCATATTTTATCACACTTCTCATGTCTGCAACTGTTAAGTCAGATTGGAAATAAATATTTAAAAAAATTAAAATTAAACAAGTGAATTCTTTATATTTGGACTGTTGTCCTCATCACATTTCAACCTTTGTGCTCTTCTACAGGTGTCTTCTTCAGGATGAGAAATAATTGATGAGTACTGAATAACATACTCAGATATTGGCATATAATGGTTGATGCAAGTCTCCTGGAAAGCAACACCTGGCTTTTTTTTTCAACTGACCTCAAGTGAAATGAATATATTGAATCTATAGCTGCATCTACTGCTACGAAGGCTGGGTCTCTGTTTCGGGGACAGGAAGTTTTTCTTGTAAGAATCAATCTTGCTTATTTATAAACTAGCATCATAGCCCGGCATTGCCCGTGTTAAAAAATTCCATTAAAAAAATTTATTTTCTTTTGTTTTGCGTAAACGTGATTTGATGTTTTGTGTGGCATTGTAAACAACATTGCGTTTGTTTTTGTTTCAAAATTACGGGGGAAAATATTTACATTTTTTGTTGTAAATGAATTTAACATAAAAATAAAAAGTATTTTTTTTTTTTACTGAAGTTAGAAATATAAAAACTGTTACACTCTCAGTTCAAAAATTTTCGAAGAATATTTAAAAATGTAAACATTTAATTTTAGAGGAAAAAGTTACATTAATGCCACATGAATTACGGACAGTTGATTTCCTGCAAGAAATATTTAGTGAAAAAAAATATTCACATTTTTTTGTTGACCAAAAAAAATGTTGGAATAAAAATTAAATATAAAGGCTCATTTTTTTTAATAAAAAATATTTTATTCGTGTTTGACATGTGTGATTTGATTTCTGTGACATAATTTAGCAACCATCTTAGATGTTTTGCTGAGCAAATGTAAACAATTGGCTACATTGGCCAAAAAGTGTGAAAGGGCAAATTGCTGAACTTAAATTCAAAAACTATGTTGACCTGGCTTCCCTGTAGATATGTGCCCCTAGAAAGTTTGAATGGTGTAGCTTAAAAAATGTAGGCATGCATAGGGAACAGTCACACACAGACTCACAGATTGCCTTTTATATATATAAATTACCATTTTTCCAGGCATTGAATAATGTTGTCATATCTGGTCAGGTACTCCTGCTACTCATCTCGAGATTCTCAACAAAACCCAAAGAAGGAACTGCAATTTAATTAGTCTGGACTTGGCATCTCGACTTCAGTCACTTTCTCACTGGTGTGATGTGGCTTCTCTTTGTCTTTTCTACAAATATTTTCATGGTAACTGCTCTGACAAGCATTTTTTCCCTGTTACCCTAATCACATAAATGTAGGCATGCTACTAGATTGGCATCTAGGTCCCACCCTTTAAACATTGAAATAGTTAAATGCAACTGTCACGTTTGCTCCAACAGTTTCTTTTCTCGCACTTCCCACTTGAGGAACTCTCTTTTGTTTACTTGCTTCCCTGATAACTACAACCTCCAAAATTTTAAATGTTATGTCACTTGCCATCTTTTATCTTCTTGAATCTCGTTTATCTTATATCTTTTCTTCAGTACCCCCTGTAGTCTGTCTTTTCACTCACTGTAATCCTGTGCACACTAAAATTTGTGCGACATAAGTAGAGCTAGTGAGTTACTTGACTCTGGATGTGGTCATAGGCTACCTGCAGTCATGAGACTGTTGAGCCTGTCAGTTAAAAAGGTTAATTTTGAAATTCCTTGAAGGTTACCTGGATTGACAGCCACCTGAAGAAGGCCAGAAAGCATAATGATTGAAATTGATAATAAGAGTAGCAACCTTATGACCACACCCAATTGTGGGGCTGATGATGATGATGATAACTAAATAAAATATTCCTAGACATATAAAATAGAATGAGAACAAACAAACTATCTATGTCGATTAAATAAAGGGTTCTGTTGAAAATTCCCCTTGAGGTTGGATTGACAGCCTCACCTTAAGAAGGCTGGAGAGCCCCACAGTTGGAAAGTTGTAATGACAACAACAAAAATGAGGACATTAGTTAAATGTAAATAGTGTAAATAATGTCCTCATCTTTGTTGCTGTTATCACAAAGTTTTGGCTGTTGTTCCCTCTGGCCTTCATCAGGTGTATATAGTTCTACAGGACAATAGCCTCATGGATTAAAGTATTGGTTCGTGAATTTGGTAACCTAGCAATTCTGAGTTCAATCCCTGGACTGAGAAGTGTTATAACTGAGCAGTACTGAAAATAAGAACTACCTAAGATATGGGCAGTTTAACAAGAACAGTCACCTCCCATAAATTAAAGGGTTCAGTTTGGAATTCCCTGCAGGTTACTCAGAGTGCACAGTAATGGGTATGTCCCAATCCTTATTTAATATGTTGGACACTATTGAGAGAGTAGTGGTGTTTTTTTTTTCTTTTACGTCTTGTATTTGATGATGATATAAATATTACTCTTTATTTCCAACCTCTGTTTGGGGTTTTACTCACACAGTTACAACATTTTGGCAACAAAGATCTGGCCATCAAAAATTTGACCAAATACAACATTTTGGCTGAAAAAGATTTTCGTGATGAAGTTTTGGTGACAAAGACTTTGGCCAACCTTAAGGAAAAGATCCCTAATACAACATTTTTTTTTATATCATTCCTTTTGCAAAACCTCTTTTGGTAGTCATGAGTTATCTCCCTTAAACCCAACTCTCTAAGTTACCACTGCTGTAGCCTGATATTGAACTCACAACTGTTTGGGTCAAGTCACTGGAACTAACCAACATCTATATCCACTGGGCTATGTGTCCTCAGCAGCTGAATTTCTGGGGTGTATAAACCATTCTTTACCTTTATTGCAATTTTTGATGTTAATAGTTTTCTCTAAGTTGGCAGTGGTTAAATATATTCTTCAGTGAATCTAGGCAGCTTTCAAGTTTTACAACTGATTCAGTTCTCAACCAAATTTCAAACAGATAAGACACCTCCTTAGCTACATTTTGAAAAAAAAAATTTGCAAAAAAGTTACATCAAAATATATTAAGTTTTGTCTCTCCTTTTCTCTTCTTGGCGGGCTGGTAGTCATGCTACCCTCTTGGGGTCACTCACTGGCTATTTCAGTTGACTAACCCAACCTCGCCTCAATATTCACTTGGTGAGAGGCTCATTCCTCGTTCCCTGTTTAAGATGTCGTTTCCGGCTTTTTCTTGTCCAATCTTTTCACTCCTACGTAGCCCCCTGCACATCAGTGGCATTACCGCCTTGCTCGGGGTGATATGATTAAAAAAACAAGTCTGAAAAGAAGACTAAGTACATAAGTCAGTGAGTGACTAATGTTTTTTAATAATAAATCTTATTCTTTATAACTTTTTTCTGTTTAATATTTTTGCATGCAGTTTTCAACATTTAAATTCTGATATCTTTTATCATTTTTGTCAATACAACTTTGCTTATCAGAATTGATTACCAGAATTAATTATAAACAATTAATTTTCTTATTGTTTTTTTTTTTAATCAATTGCATATAAATTTTTTCTTCTTAATATTTTTGAATGCAGTTTTCAGCATTAAATTTATATTAAATTAATAGTAATGCCTGGAAAAAAATCATTGATTACATGGAAAAATGTGTGCATGAAAAGTAATATTCTTAAGATTATATTAAACCTGGAAAAGAACAGGAAAAGTTATTAAACCTGGAAAAGTAAAGGACAAAATATTCTCGTGAAGTAAAAAAAATAAGAAATGTCTTACTTAAAATATTGCAGCTAAAAATAAAATTTGAATGCAATGAATGGCAAAATTAAAGAAATGTTAACATCAGACTTGTCTTTATCACATTACGATCCATAAAAAAGAAGTAATTGTAGCAAGTGACACCAGTACAAAAAGCAGGAGCCTGCATTATGCATAAGTTCAAAGACTGCTCAATGAATTCTATTACACACGCATCCATGATGCTTGTACCAGCTGAAAAGGAAAATTTAGGGATTGTCTTTGCTCTTAAAAAATCGAATATATTCATTCACAGGAGAAAGTTTACCTTACAAATGGATCACAAACTGTTGCTAGCTATTTATCGGTCAACAAAAGAACTACCAACTCATACAGTTAATAGGTTACAACAATGGGGAACCATTTTACTAAATTACGACTTTAGAATGGATTTCTCACCGTCAAGTAAATAAGTTATGTGAACAGACTTATTCGCAAAAATAATGAACCTTTAAAAGTCACGGTCATTGCTTCTCTACAGTCGGAGGTAGAGATAAAGAAGGTACTGTGCTAGAATTACTGAGGACTTTGAAATTAAAAAGGTAGTTTTGGATGACAAGTTCAATATGGAAATAAAGGAAAAGCTAAAAGACAGGAGTAAAACTGACTCCAAGGTTTATTTAATGTGTGATGACATTCTTATGTATATCGAAATAAATCCTGAAAGAATTCCATGAAGGACATCCTTGTATATCCAGAATGAAAAGTATAATGACAAGTGATGTATACTGGTGAAGATAGAGGCATTAAAATGTTGGTAAAGTCATGCAAAGACTGTTCTTTGACAGCTAAAGTACCACCAATAATAAAGTTCAATCCATGGCCAGAAACTGATGTCTTCACAATCGATTTTGCTGGTCCATTTAATGGGTCATATTTGATCGTGGTAGACAGTTTTTCCAAGTGGCCAGAAATATTAAGATATAAGAAACCAACCTCATAATTAGTAATTCAGTTTTTACACAAACTGTTTGCGAGGTTTAAAGTTCCAGATTTGATGTTTTTGGATAACAGCACACAATTTACTTTGAAAGAATTCAAGGAATTTTGCAAAAAGTCTGTGTTAAAGCACATAATTATCCCCTACCATCCTAGAAGTAACAACCAGGCAAATTTTTTTCGGGGATATTTTCAAAACAGTACAGCAGTTTTTGCAGGTGTATAGACTTACATCGAATAAAAATGTGCCTAGGCATGTTTGCTCGTAAAATACGATTGATATTTGACAAACTAATACCCAATAAGAAAAAAATGTGATCGTTCAGTACAAAAAACCGAAAAGGATTTTTACTAGATGTATCGAACAAATAAAACATTAGGAAATTGGAACTATCATCCTTTGAATTGGAAGGATGGTATATCTGGTCAAAGGACTGGAAATGGTGCACAAAAAGGCACTTTACTCAAATCAAAAGTAGATATACAATGGAAGCGAACAATTCTTCAGACGAGGTTCAACTTCTGGAGGTTCTTTTTGATACATTCAAGGTAGCCGTGCCTCAGAAAGCTCCTGGAAAAGATGTAGTAAGAGAAAAAGAAGGTTTCCAGAAAGGATTGACATCAACCCTAAAAGAAAGAAATATTAACTCTGTGCTTAATAAATCTAAAAAGGGGAGTGTTATGTACGTATCTATCCTTATATAATACACTGGACATAAATTGAGAGAGGGGGGTTGTTTTCTTACTGTCTTGCAGTTCTCTACTAGCAGTGGTTATTTGATTTGTGCAGCTTGCGAGCCTTGTATTTGAGGAGATTATGACTATCACTATTTATTCCAACCTCCATTTAGCTTGTTACTCATGCAGTAACCTTTTAGGTTACGGCAAATAATAACTCCCGATCCCTGAAATTCAGATGGAAAAATTAATATTTGATTGTTTGAAACGTAAGTGTATAGAAACCTGTTTGTGATACTAAAACATTGAGGCAGTATTTATTTTGTTTGTTCCAGTGATTTTCAGCTTCAATTCAAAATTGGTACATTTTAGTAAATGTAGAAATGAATATTAAAAGAAAAATGTGACTTATTTTGTAGCCGAGAATAGACGTTTGAAAAGCAAAAATGGTAACATTTCTGGATCTTTGGAAATGCAGAACATTGGTCAAGTTCACTTTTGTGGAATAGATGCAACTCAATTTACTGAAAACTTTGAAAGGTGGATTCTGACGACAATGTGTGGAAAAATTTTGAATCTTCGGCAGGAATAAATCTTTTGTTTTTCTGAAAGTGTCGCATAGATCTTGTGAGTTGAAAGACGAACCATTGTTTTGCAAAATAAAATTGCTTTTCCGAAAGAGAATTTCTATGGCACTTGATTTGTATTAGATTTTAACAGCCTGATGTTCTACTTGACTTTTCGCCTAAGCAAACAAATCAAAAACTAAATTATATGAATAAAAAGCAAACGAAAGGATTTTTTTATAATTGGTCTTATTTTGACATAAAACTTTAATTCTTTTTAAGATGCATACCTACCAATTTTTCAGTGGTCTTGCCTCCACAACAGAATAGAACAGGACAGGGTTCTTAATTTTGTATGGGACAAACAGATGTTGTGTAATAATATTATAATTCAATTCTAGCAATTTATATCGGCACATAAGATGCCCACCATTGGTCAGCTGACAAATTTGCATAGAGTTCTGATTTCTTTATTAATGAACTTGAAATGCAGATTGGATTTTTACTTTCGGTTGAGAATATGTGACATGTGGGTGTTTTGTTTGATGACACAAGTGACTTTCATTGCTACAGGAAGGACATACAATTTCATGGTAAGTACGCTGTATACACATCAGTTCAGCTTGATGCTTTGAACTGAAGTTTTAGTATTCCAGTTGACCAACAGATGAAGTGACTTGAAGCAACACTCAATCTGAGGATGCCTTGAATCAGACATGTGAGCAATGACAAAGTTTTAGAGAAAAATGGAAATGAAAAGGACATTCTCAATATTAGGAAGAGAGTGTTAAAATTTCTAGGGCATATAATGAGAAAAGAAGGCTTTGCAAATGTCATACTCACAGGGACAGATTAAAGGCAAGAGGGACAAAGGAAAACAATGTATGACCTACTTGAGTAAATGGATGGCAGAACAGGGATAAGAAAAAGATATCATTTATTAAGAGCTACAAAAGACAGGAAATTCTGGAGAGCCATGATTGTCAATGTTCTGAAGAGACACGGCCCATAGAAGAAGACTGACCACCAATTGAAAAGTTAACACTCTATTTGTACTCATGTAACACTGGTATCGGACTTATTGTTCAGGTGGCCAAAAATAGCACAAGATGTTTTTTGATTCTAACCTCGGGGTCTTCTATTGCGTTTTGATCTGAAGAAGTTCCAGGTTTAGAGTTGAAATGTCATATGACTAAAGCCAGTAATGTGTCACACAAAATAATATAAGCTTAATATGAGATCTAGGTTTGAATCTCAACCTGGATTAGTTGTCAAGTGATATCTTCATGTTGTCAACCTGGGGAAAATCTCTGAAAACCATACGATGGGTTGACTTCAGCCGTGTGAGTGAAACTGGTAGACAAAATTCTTTGATACATGCTTGGGCAAATATGTCTTGAAATAGACATATCTGACTGGGCAGAAGATTTTCTTGCAGTAGGTTGCCATTACTTTCTGCAGTAGACTGGTTGCCAACCAAGGCTATAAAACCCAGTCTGTCCTGTTATTTAACCCATAGCTAGAGAGAGAAGAGACAGATTAATACTTTCCCCAAGAGTAAATGCAATGAATTCAACTGGAATTCAAACTTGGCTCTTTGATTTTGTGTTCCAAGCCGATACCCACTACGTCACAATGCACATAATACAATTCCTAAATTTAACAATTAGTAAAAAAATAAAATAATTATTATTTTTTTTTTTCGTTGAATAGTTATGAGAGTTGACAAAAAAAAAGTAAAAGTGATCCATGGGTAAGAAAAAAAAAATGTGGTTAAGAACCACTGGAAGCCATCAACCGTCAGAGCAGCCTTAACTCTGTAATATTGTCCCATTAAACGTAGAGATGGAGAAGATTATGTGCCAGGAAATATGGGGAATTACAGATGAGACAGAACTCAAAACATAATAAAAACATCAAAAGTGAAGATATTAACCCATTTATGCGACTGTAAAATCTGAAGTTGTTCAAATAAGATATGCAGATTATACAGTGCTGATAGCAGGCACGGAAAGGAAACTACAAAACCTACAGGAGGTAAGCTAAAGAAAGCAGAAAACCAAGGACTAAACATAAACTACAAGAAAACTGAATGCATGGTCGTCAGTAAAAAGACAAGCTGAAAATGCCAAATACAAGTCAGGGATACTGAAATCAAACTGGTGCAAAAATTTAAATACCTGGGAAGTTTTCTTGATAAAGAGTGCGACACGGAGATCCGAAGGTGTATTGGCCGGGCCAAGGATGCATTCCAAAGGCTAAGTAGAGTATTAAGAAACAGGAAGATTTCATTGGAAACAATGAAGAGAGTATTGAACTGTTTTGTGATATCTGTCCGTTCTGTATGGCAATCTCATCAAGGATGAAGGAGAGACTCGAAGCAACAGAAATGTGGATCTACAGAAGGATACTGAGGATACCGTAGACCGAACATGTGAGCAACAACAAGGTTTTGTAGAGGATGCCAATAAAAGGAAACTCATACTTAGCATTAGGAAGAGACAACTGAGGTTTCTGGTGCCCATAACAAGGAAAGAGGGTTTGGAGAATCTAATACTCACAGCACAGATAGGCAGAAAGTGAGACAGGGGAAAGCAGCACAAAACATACTTAATGGGCTTGAGTAGGTGGATGGCGGAGTGGGATTTGGGAGTGATACCAAGAGGAAAAACGTTAAGAGCGACAAGGGATAGGGACAAGTGGAGGTCCATGATCGCCTACGTCTTAAAACGTCACAGCCCATAAAGAAGAGCAAAAAGTGGTCATTTTGGTTCTTGATTAGTAAGAATTATTTCCTAACAAGTGGGTCTGTACCATCAGAATTATATTGATATGCTGTCTGAAATGACAGCAACATTTATCTTGAGGTACCAACTATTGAGTAAAAAAAAAACAAAAAACAATAATGATTCAAACCTGAGTGTGACAGGAGATTTTATATATATATATATAGTATATTGTAACAAGGTTGTGGAACTCGTAGGTTTATTTTACCTGCTGTTCATGCATTTACTTTTATAAAGAGTGCTCGGTACAACGTAGAGCATTATATTGTAATGGTTGTTACAATGGTTTATAAATTCATAGTATCACTACACAAAAATTTTCGTGTTTTGAAGCTTCTATGCGCACTTCCCATCGGGTGAAAAGTTGAAATGAAAATTAAATGGTGAAAACGGTTTATTTATGGTGATATGATGTTTAAGTGAATGTGGGGTGGGAGCGTATTCTGATTTAGTCGGCCGTATTGTAGCCTTAGAGATATATCTTTGGGTTAGGAGAGGTAGCTTAGTTTAAGACAGGTTCCTTATTTATTTCGTCTGGGTAGTTCTTATATTGGGATTTATGTTTTTTTTTTCTTTTTAAAGGAAGGGTAGACATTTTTTGTTTATTTTACTGCTGTTCAAGTGTGATGGGAGTGGCGTCGTCGTTAATGAGAATGATGTAAGTAAATGTGGGGTGGAAGTTTAGAATGATCTAGTTGTCCATTTGTGATTCTAGAGGTGCTGCTTTGGGTTAGGAGAAAGGTGTGGTGTAGCTTAGTTTTGGACTGGTCGCTTTTTCGTTTATTTTAGGTAATTTTGTGTAGTGATACTATGAATTTATAAACCATTGTAACAGTACAATATATATATATATATATATATATATATATATATATACACACACACACTTACTCTCCTATGTTTATGACACTGTAGTATTTGTTTCTCGCAGTGTAGTTGGTAGACAAATTAATGACCACTTGGATCTGTTCTCCCAGCTGCTCCACGTAGAACCTGGAATACTGCTTTACTCGGGACTCCGTTTCCTGCAAACACTTTCTCCCAAACTCGCGGTTCCATGATGTCTACATATGCACGTGCAGACAAACCGTCTTCTCTTGCTTTGGCGAGGTAAGTCTCTGCCACAGACACGACTTGGAGTTTCATGGGTTATACAATCATCGGGTGCATTTTTCAAAAGTTGTGCCATTGACATAGGACAATATATACATATAAAATACCTCTGTTCATACATTGAGCACTGTTTTATTAACACCTGAATAATACTGTACATTTGTGTACCCTCAAATGTGTATATCACTTCTTGACGACATAATTATTGCAAATAAAAAAAAAAAAAAAATTAAAATAAGGCACTGTTAAAGAGCAGACATGGTAAGAACTTTCATAATTGGTAGTAATGTTTAATAACTGGTTTTAAAGAGAATGAACTGAGTCAATGCTGCTTTGCTATTGTTTCTCTCCCTCAATGACAGGAAGGAAATATATATAATATATATACACACACACACACACACACACACACACACACACACGTCTTTATTATAATGGAGAGAATTGTTTCTGTCTAGAAAGCAAAGGAAATGTCTTATTTTCTTCAAACTGTTTTGTGACCTGGACATTGATGTTTAGAAACTGACCTTTGCCCATTTACTTCCCAGCTAGATTCAGTGCTGAGAATCTGAAGGAGAATTTCCTGGAAGTTTCAAAAATTTCTAGAATGTTCATGGCAACATAAATGTCAGTATAAATACAGAGAACCTAAGCTCGACATTTCAGATGACCTCTCACTGCCTGATGTTGTCGATAGATGCATTCATCACAGATCGGATCAAGAGGTTGAAAGCCTCTGACAATTGCCTGTTGCTTTGGAGTCAGATGTCATTCTTTCCTTTTTGAGAGCAAGAATGTTCATTCGCCAGGTGTCCCAATGGCAATAGGTAAATTTTAGAAATATCTTTATCCTGGTCAAACAAAGCAAAATTTGAAAATATTTCATTGTGTTTCTAGATAAAGGCAAATGGAAAATAACAGGTGCTAGCCAAATACATAAATCATGTTACACATTGATTCAGTCAAGGCTGGAGAATGAAACAGCCAAAACTGATCAAAACAACCAAGAGAAGGATAAGTCTAAATAATTCACAAAATTAATTTCAGGCAACATTAAAAAAAATTCTTAAACTATTTTAGATAATTCCAATTAAGATAATGGTTTACTTATACAAGTCCTACGAATTAACATATAGTTTGGGGAGAAGAGATGGATTTTTACCCTTTCTGTAGGTATTTATGTGTAAACGAATATAATGGACTTTACTAGAAATTCCAATTTTGAGCTGTTATACATTACACCACCTGCACATCCTGGATGATCACGCATCTAGGTAATGACAAGGATTAGGGTTTCCATGTGACATGGCTAGGCGTCTCCCACAATCTCCCTGCTTTGAAGAATACAAAAATAAAACCCAAATCTTTGATTGGAACATTAAACTTTGAAACAGATGGGAAACATGCAACTGTTTCAGCTATTATTAAACGAACATTGTGCATCAGAAATACCTGCCACATAATTGAAAAACATGAGTGGCAATGGTGTCTTCCTACCATTGTGTGTGAGGTTTGTGTTGTGCACCATGGACTTCTCTTGAAAAATAAACTCGTACAAACTAATTGCAAATGATTATTAAAAGAATAAAAAAAAAAAAAAAAAAAAAAAAAATCACCATTTCATTGATAAAAACCGACAACAAAACTCAAAATTATAAAAGGTTCAAATCGCAAAGAAAGCTATTTTTTATTCTAGGTTATAATAAAAAAAAAAAAAAAAAAAAAAAAAAAAAAAAAATTAACAATCAGCTGAAGATATAATTTATTTATACAATTTATCTAAAAGCTGTTGTGCAACTGAAGACTTGAATAACTTAGTTTGAATTTATTAAAAAAAGAATTTGCACAGTTCTTGTGAGTGGGGGTAGATAAATAGTTTGAAAAGTACCAAAGTCCAAGTGAGTAAGACTTAACACGACATCTCTTCAAACAAGTGAAGATTTAAAATTGGAGGTTGGAAGATATGAAAATAAAGTGGCCTGCTGTATTTGTCTTGATAGTTTGGGATTATGAATGGCAAAGAGATAGAGAGAGAGAAAGAAAGGAGGGGAGAGTGAGAGAGAAAGAACATCTAGAGTTCAGAAGTTGTAGTTTGAAGCCATAGCAGAAAATGAGAAAGACACAAAATAAAATTAAAAAAAAACAAAAAAAAAACAAAAAAAAACAACAAGTCGAGGTTCTGGTAAAGATGTGGTAGAGTTATGGATAGCAGTTCAGAGACGAGCCGAGTTAAATTTCCAGCAGAATTTGTTATATTTAAATGCTCTTGGGAAAATATTGAATCTATCTCTTTCCCTCCAGCTATGGGTAAAAAAGCAAGACAGGCTGGGTTCTATAGCCTTGGGTGGCAACTGGAGAAGGTAGCCTATCTTGCCCAAGATAAACCACTTCTGCTGCAACAGTGTGTGTGGTGTCCCTATGACCCTTGGCAGTCATGGGACTTGTCATCATCTCCAATACATTTGGTTAATTTATGAATATTTTGTATGAGTAACGTTTTGTTTTTCACTGTAAAAACCTCAGTTGAAAAGTCTACTAAGTTAAAGTTAAATGTTAATACAGATTCGTAGCCCCCTGCACATCACATCAGTGGCATTACCGCCTTGCTCGGGGTGATACGATTTAAAAAAAAAAACAAAAAAACTCTAGGCCTGCACAAAATTCTCAATACATATGACAAAGTAATTTCCGTAAATGAGAATAATATTTTCTTGGCAACAATCGTGCGTAATTAAATGTTTGGCTTAAAGCCACAATGTGCCAACTGCAGTTGATTCTCACAAAAGCCAATAACCGAGCCTAAATAACTGTCAGGCAATAACTTTTTGATCATTTTTCAAAGAGTGCGAATGAAGCATTTCATAATGACATAGCAACATTAAAAAGTAACTGACAAAAGGTTAACATTAAAAGATAAAATTATTTTCAGGAATTCTCAAATCCAAATTCAACTGAAAGGGACAGAGAAATTGGCTGATTCCATAGACAAATCCCAAAGACAAGAATGACATTTGTTGTTTGTGAAAAGTAAAAAAATTTTAATCATACAAAAAATAAAAATAAAAATAAAAAGTTCCATAAATTTAATCAAAAGGTGAGGTTAGATACTAAGGTAGGTGTATATTTTGTAAGAGCTTTTGTTTTAGAAACAAGGTTTTTAAAAAAAAAAATCTTTTTGAATATAGGAAATAAATTGTGTATTAAAAGAAACTATTTGTCAGCACAAAGCCTAGAAAAATCAACATTATATTGTGTCACTGACCAAAAGCAATGGTGGCACAATACAGTATGCAAGCTGGGGTGGGGTGGGGTGGGGGGGCTAGTCTTGGACTGACCCCTGAACAAGTGTGTTTTGAATTTCATAGATGTGTTGTCATATTCTGCTATGGCAACAGAAAACAATTGATTTAAATTAAAAATAAGGAGAGTGCAATTGAGACCAAAATTTTAAGTGTGCACGTGTATATGAAAAGGCTTGTCTGTCTAGGTGTATGTTGGATGGTAAGGCTAGTTAATATGTGTAAGGAAAAGTCTGTAGAGGTCATCATTGAAATGTAACAAGATATGATTTTGTATTTGGTTTGATATTTTATATTTGTGTATGTATGTGTGGGGAATGCTCTTGTGATTTGTGAGTGTGTGTCTCTGAAACGCAGCTTGATTGTGATAAATTTTTTGTTGGAATTTTTCATTGAAGACGGAATTAATGTTATTTCATTTATTAGGTTGAATAAGATTAAAGAATGAATTTGTAGAAAGATGCTAACGTAATGTTTTAATCAAGGGTTTATAGTCAGTAGTAATGCTATTATTGTTTTCCAAAATATTTTTCTCCTTTGAGAAACAGCGTTTCAAATGCCAGAATTTATCAGATGAAATGTCTGCAATGCAAAAACGTGTATGTAGGGGAGAAATCACGTGATCTAAAATCCTGCATCTATGAACGCGACAGACGTTCCAACTCTCAAAACGACATGGGACCTAAGGTTGATTTTGCTAATGCCAGCCTAATTGAAAAAAAAAGAAAAAAAAAGAAAAAGAAAAAAGAATGTGACTTTTTAAGGAAAAAGTTTTTTAAAAATATGTTAACATTACTGCCAGCTGTAAATGCTCGCTTAGAACATTGCGTCAACATCGTTCATAAAAATAAATGAATACTAATCCCATCTTCAATGAAAAATTCCAACCAAAACAAATTTATCACAATCAAGCTACATTTCAGAGACCTCCCCGCTCCATATATAAAATATTGAAGTTAAATACAAAATCATTTAAATGATCTATAAGGAAATGCCATCTAGACATTTCTTCACACATACTTATATTAACTAGCCTTACCATCCAGCATACACCTATACAGACAAGCATTTCTTCACAAAAATTATCATACACTTTACCCTCCAAGATATTCCATGCACATTTAAATATCATTATCTTTTCAATTTAACACATGTAACACATATCTGACCAATAAGGATACCTTGGCGTGGTGTAATGGTTAACAAGTTTGTATCGCTAGAATCATTACAATTGAGTAGTGAGTTCAATCCGCACTGGGTGACCCATACTTTCAGCCTTGTGCCACATTTAAGCTGTGCTTAGAAAATCATATCTGACTAATAAGAACGAACCCCAAATCACAACATATCAGTAAACTATCCGTTTTTTCATTTTTCTTTGTTCAATCATCTCAGATTCTAATTCATGTATTCAATTCATTGTGTGAGTGAGTGAGTGAGTGAGTGAGTGAGTGTGTGTATGTATGTATATATATATAATTTATTTTAGTGCATTTAGGCAGCAATCTCTTTTATGCAGGTTTCATTAAAAATGACAGACAAGGTGTGATGGTTAAATTTTTTTTAATGTAAGTTTTCATGTGATCTTAGGATTTTTCTCTTTAGAACTCAAATTATATAAAAAAATTGTTGAAATGTTTTGTTTTTCCAAGTGGTTTTAGCTATACTTCTAGCCATTGTCAAGGATGAATGTTCGGAATACAAAACACACATACGTAAGCATTACACATTCAGTCACACGTAAAATAAAATTCATCCTCAATAATTGCTAAAAGTATGACAGTTTAATAGATTTGAACTCACTCGATGTTCACTGGAATTAAATTTTATAAAATTAAGTTACCTCTTTCTTTAATAACAAGATTAAAAATTCAAATATTCTAAGGTTACATATAGAAATTTATAATTAAAAAAAAAAAAAAAAAATAGAAGAAATCAAAGGGGGTATAAATAAAGAAACATAAAAGTTTATATATTCAAATATTACATATAGGTAAGAAATTAATTATGTTATGCACCTTCAAATGTATGTTTATTAATTTACATCACTAATACACCCATATATATATATATATAAAATATCTTTAAAATAAACCCAGTGCGCCTCTTGGGCTGGAAAAAGGTTGGTTCCCTGTAGTGCTCCAGTAATTCTTGCTATTTATCCCCTACCTTTATAAGAACCAGATCAGGCTGGAAATAGTGTGCTGCTGCCATATATGGGCAGGAGCAGCCCTGTCTTCACTTTCCAGTCTCAATAAAGTGCAAAGGCGTCTTTGTGGGCAAGAAATTATTTTCCACCCTACAACCCCTTTCCCCATAGAAAAAAAATATTGCAAGTCTATTGATACCTATTTTGATAGAAAATGTTCAGCTGAACTACATTTACTGGCTCCACCAGTTCTGATTTTCCTATTTAGGACCCAGCGTGCTTCAAATTACTATCATGCCCTTTGAATCCAATTGGTAAGAAGTACATTGCAGATCCAGTATTTTTGACAGTCAGAATAAAGATGGTTGGTCAAATATTGTCACAAATTTATAAAGATTGTAATGAATAGTTTTTGTTTTTCCACACACACATAAAAACAAAAAAAAACAAAAAAAACAAAAAAACAAAACAACACACCCTGGAGACTGGGTATCTGTCCTCTAAACAGCACCTTTCATCTGCAATGGAAAAAATCCATGATGCTTACAGATGAAAAAAAAAAAAGTCTAGATTAAGTCAAGTGGATTTGTGGTCACAAGAATCAACTACAGCAGAATCTTTCAGTTTGTAAGAATTTATTTAACAGACTGTCTTTAAATTTTATATACAAAACAAAGTTAAAGAAGTTTACAATTGCACAAGGACTATGGACATTAAGTACCAGAATTATCTTAATTGGCCACCAAATGCCACATGCCTTAGACAAGTAAAACCTTGCCCAAAAATCCATTTTTGCTTCTTGCCTCCTAAAATAGACATAAGAAAATTGTTCAAATAAGGTTGGGGGGAGAATAAAAATAAAAAAAGCTTCATGAAAATTATTGGCAGTTAAAGGAGATGGAGAGGGGGGGGAAAAAAAAGCTGAAATAAATTTTGACAAAAGGAATTATTTAGTTATTGGCATTATCATCTAAGGCGCCCTGTTGAAATTTGGGAGGAAAAGTTTAAATGTTATTGAAAAGAAACAGTCAGTATATTGGGGTTTTGTGAAGGCTATTTTATGATATGGAAATCCACACGCATACATGGACATTCACTGTTTACAGGATTAACAAAGTTGTCAAAGTGATTTGTAAAGATTCAGACAAGATGTGTAATGCTTAGAAATTAAGCCAAAATGAGTCGGATTTAAAATTATCTTTTTATTATTTAAAGAATTCTGAAAAAAAATCTTCAAGAAATTTACATTATTTTAAATTTTTCCCCAAATGTTTGTTTGGAATTTTCTTCAAAGATCAGCTTCATGGCTTAGAGAAATTAGCGGATAGGAAGTGAGAGAACAAAAATTATTTTTGTGAGGATCAAAACGTGTAGAGAAAATGGACAAATTAAAAAAGTGGGTGGGGGTTAGACAAAAACAGTATAGAGATGGATGGATATGTTAGGGGTTACCACAGTACAGACTGTACATTTAGGGAGGGAATGTTTCAACAAGAAATGTATTGATAAAGGAAGTTATATATATATATATATATATATATATATAAAATAAGAAATAATGATATATTTTTCTTTATCAAGACCAGTATTAAGGAAATTGTAAGACAAAATGGAAAAGTTCACTTATGCATTTCATCTAATTGGGTTTTGCTGACATTATTATGACTACACATGCACGAGATTGGTAGTTTCAAGTTTAAAATTTTTTTATTTTGCTTGCAGTCAATTCAGATTCGTCAATATGCTTTCCATTTCTTTGGTTTTAAATATACCACAATGTAATAACAAAATCTACCAGGAATGGTGAAATGTAAGACCATCAACACAAATTTTCTTCAAGTTTTGGCTTTTGTTTTGTTTTCTGTTGACAAAGTATTATTGTTTTTTATGTGGTTGTAGTTTTGATAGAGTTAATGGGTAGAATATTTGCCAGATTTATTGGGTTTGTCAGGAAGGGCAGCTTTTCTATTTTGGAAATAACCAAAATGTATTGGTTGTTTACTGTAATGAAATGGATTACAAGTTTGACACACACACACAAAAAAAAAAAAAAAATTTACCAAGATTAAAAACATCTATAATGTGTTTTAATCACTAACTTGGCAAACTTTGTTATTACAGTGTGAGATATTTAAAACCAAAGATGATGGAAAGAAAAAGCACATTGATGAATTTGGCTAGATTTGGAGAGGGGGGGGGATAGAAATTTTTTTAACTACCAGTGTCTCTCACTTATGTGTAATTGTAATGTCAATGAACCCAGTCCAATGAAACATCACTTTTTACATTTTGTCATTTTATATATATATATATATATATATATATATATATAAAAAGGTCTTTACAAGGAAGAAAAAAAAAAAGGTGGGGGGAAAATTTATTAATTGGCCAGTCTCTTTCTCATCTTTTTTAAATTCAGAACAATATGCCAGGAAGGGAAGGAAGCAAGGGTAATTATTTCTTAACACCTTAACGGAGGGAATTCATCTGTATCAATGTCTTAAATTATTCTATGCAACAAATTATGAATCACCTTCCTTCCTCTATCAGAGAGAGAGAGAGAGAGAGAGGTGGGGGAGGGGGCGATGCCATAATTGAATAATTTGACCCTTGGTTACAAGCAAGAAGTGATGTTTTTGAGAGAAGAGCTAAGTGCCAGAGAAATGGTTGAATTTTTGTCATCATGCTGCATTTAGAGAAGAGAGTCTGGTTTTGGATGATGTAGCAACAAACGTCAAGAGGCGGTAGAGATCAAATTCAGTTGCAGTGCAAAATAGAAAGCCATCATATTAAAAGAACATAGCTTCATTCCTTGATTCATTCCTCGATGTCCCTCAAAACATTCATCAGTTGCACACATCAGCCCATTACTCTAGGTGGTGAGCTAAACTTGCAAGTTTTGTAAGACAATGTAAAAAAAAAAAAAAATCAGAACCTACATGAAGTTTTAAAAAGAAACATGGTAGCGGCAAAAGGTTGGCGATACGGTAGCAAATTTTAACAATCCAATCCTGGAAATAGAAGACTTTCTTGATAATTGTAGCTTTAAAGAATGAAAGAAATATGCAAAACAATCCGGGAAAGGCTCTACTTAAATTGTCTCATTAAAAATTGGATAAGGAAATTAATTTTAACATTTTCAACAGGTTTTGCTTAATAAGACTAAGCAGAAAATCATTGGATTTCCTTCAATGATTTAATTATATTCACCTATTTTGACATCCAAGACAGAAAGAGCTTAGAACATTCTAGAGCAAATAAAATCTTTGATAAGTCAGCAGCCGAAAGGAAGAAAGAAAAATCCCTTATCACAAAGTTCAAATTAAAATGGTTTAATAAAATCATTAGTAAATATAAATAAGAATTATTTAAAAGATTTATGGATTATAGAAGTACCTTTTACAAGACTGACAATCAAGTTAAGTTTATTAAACCAGAGTCAAGCATGATAATGTAGGTCAAAATTAATAAAGAACATCTTGGCCTATCAATAAATATAAAGATTTTACAAGGATATAGAGTGAATTCAATTGCATCTTTTGTGGCAGGAGAGAAATAGCCGAGATAACTAATTCTGATATGAATGACTGGTATCAATTACAACAGAGTATGAATGTACTTTGATGTCAGAGCCACTTTGATTTTACAAGTATTTAACCACTAAATAGGTTTTTTTTTGCTTTGAAAATTGATGAGAAACTGTATTCAAAATTTAATTTCACCAATTGTATTTTTTTTTTTTGTTGTTAGGATGTGTAGAGGGGAATAATGTGAAAATAGTGTAAAGACAATTCACACACACAAAACAAAAAAAACCCAAAAAGTACTTTCAACAAACCATCAAATATTCATCATTGGACAAAGTTAAGCTCCTCCCAATCAGAATGAAGAGTTATAAATTTAGCTTTTACAACAAATGGAAAGTAAATCAGAGATTTATTTACAAATAATTATACAAATATTCAACAAATCGTTATATCAAAAATACGTTGGGTAACTAGCAAATTTTCAAAAATCTCAGATCTAAGTATTTAGCTAAATTTTGACTGAAATTCAGATTTACTCTACTTCATTATTCTGGCACAAGGCCATGGGGTAGCATAAAAGATTGAACTTGTTAGCAACGGCCTGTGAGACAAGCTCGTTTCAATCTTGAAAGGGCCACTAGAGGTTACTGCAATTGTTTCGAGAAAACGGATTGCCAATTTGCCCAATATTTAATAACAGAAAAGATCTCTAAAAGGATTTAGAGTGACAATAAAGCCACTTTGTCAAGTCAAAGATTTTCTTCAATCTGAGCAAAAGGAGTTTCCAATTTAGTAAGACTTGCCAACTTTGTATTTAAAACATCTTTATCCTATCCACGAGCCAAAAGATTTGAGAAGCTGGATTTGACGCCATCCCTAAAGCAGGTTGGGAGGCGAGAGACATAAAAAACAACAATCCTTTGTGGATTACGGCTGAAGTGACAAATTTCTATCAAACTGTTTGGTATTCTATCGGGGGGGGGGGGGGGGGGGCACACAAAATATGAATGTGACTGACCAGTGAGACAAGACGGAAGGAAATCAAAATAGATAATCCAGCTCAAAACAATTCATAATATTTAGTTTTGAGGAACGGTGTCTTGTTAAATCCATGACAGGCGGGGGTAGGGGTGGGTGGGTATAGATATCAATTTAACATTGAAACTATATTAACAATTCTGTACTATAAAGAGTGAAAGTATTGAGAAATTAAGGGTAACAAAATTATTAAAAATAAACAGACATTCTTGAAGACTTACATTGTCTTTCTTTTAAGTGAATTAAATTAAAGACTGTTACCAGTTCCCACTTCTAGTGTGAAAAACAGGCTCTTGCTAATTTTGCTCCTGCCAGAGATTTAGATAAATTTATTGCCAGATGTGAAATAAAAACAGATTTACTTGATCAAGAAGGGAGGGAAGGTGTGTGTGTAATTTAGGGGAGGGGAAATGCAGGGTAACCTAAACAATTTTTTTTGATATGAAATAAAAATAAAATTTTTTTTGAGTATTAGATGTAATAATTTTATTAAACATTATGAAATGTGTGTGATAGGAAGTACCAAGGTTGAAAAAACCCAAAAAAAACAAAAAAACAAAAAAAAAAAACGTGGGTTTAAAAATAATGTTTGTAAATTTAAGTTCTTTTAAAAGATCAGGTGCTATGAGAAGAATAACATTGTTTTAAAGAAATGTGTTTTTTGTATTTGGAATGCATAGTAAAGTCATCAACTATTATCAGTCCATGCTTGTATAGGGAAAGGGTATTATTGGTATGCTAAAATAAAAATATATTATAGAGGCTCATACCTGAAAACAAATCTCATTACTAAGATAAATAGATGTGAGTATATAATGAAAACCATGGGGGGGGTAGAAGGGAAAAAAAAATCATTATATATGAAGGGATGCTGAAAGGTTCTGCCTGAATTACTTTACATTTTTTTTTTTTTAAAAATCACCTAAGAAAACTTTTCAGCTCCCCAGTGTGGGTGGGTGCACATATAACATCCCACACACAATTTTAATTAACATTATGCATATAAGTGGAAAAAAAAAAAATTGCTTAATTGAACAAAACACTTGTATGGGAGTAAAAGTCTTGGTAATAAGTAGGAAGAATTTAGATTGTCGGCAAGATGAATGAGAAAAGGCGTCAAGGATCAGGATTGTTTAAAGCGTAACAATTAATTTGTATCCTAAATACATAAATATATCTTAAGTGTTTGGGTTTATGATTTTCTGAAGATTTTAATGTGTTTTACACAGTAAAACAGCAGAGTTTTTTTTTCTAAATTCCTTCGATTAGAGTAATTTGTTTTGTATAAAAAGAAAGAAAGAAAGAAAAACAAACAAATTCCAGCATATATTTTTTGCAGACACTTCATCACAGGAGGAGGAAGAAGAAAAAACATAGCATCTCAGAGCAAAAATGATATGTGGGGGACTGTAAATGCTGTTAAGAAAGAAAATGAAGAGAAAGATTTTAATTAGAGAGAGATTTAAAGAAAAAAGTTTAAGGGAAATTTATTTCAAATTATTCATAGATGAAAGCCTCAAAGCAATTAGAGTTTAACTCCAGCAAATTGGTTGAAGCAAGAGAGACAGGGAACTTATTTTCTCTCTTTTTTTTTTTAAATTTTTTTTTTTTTTTTTAAATAGTTATAGGTGCTGACATTGAAGGTGACAAATTTTAAACTGAATGGTTGGTGAAGAAGAAAAAAAATAGTGTTATAAATGAGAATGGTAAGAGCCTGGACAAAAGAATAGTTAATCTGAACAAGTTTATTTCAGTTTAAACACTTTCATCATTATTGAAACATGCATCCTTTGCTGCAAGTTGTAAAAAGGGGAGGGGGAGGATAAAAAAGGGGGGTCAGGCCCACCTCACCCCAAGAGAAGTGGGTAGAGAGAACACTTGTACCCTCCAGGTTCACCAGCTCCAGTTGGGGAGGGAGAGGCCCTTTTCTTGTACCTGGAAGCTGTGATAGTCATGTATGTACTCCTCTGCAGCATGCCAAAAACACATGTGCCCACATATTTACAAAATTATTGCAGTGAATTATACATGTTTATTACAGATGTTATTGATACATTTCAGCTTTTTTTTTTTTTTTTTTAATATTATTTCTTGCAAGTTGGAAAGGATGGGTTGGTTGGTGTGTGTGTGCTATATATATATATATATATATATATATATAAAAAAAGAAAAAAAAAAGAAAAGCTGAGTGGATGGGTAGGGAATTGAAAAGTAAACAGACCTGGACACTGCTTTAATATATATATATATATATATATATATATATATATATATAAAACTTTTGTTTTTTTTCTTCAGAAGGAAGGGAAATAAGATTTTTTTTTTTTTTGTATTGTAGGCCATCCAAAATTTCTTTCTACTTCTTTGCATTGTTTTTTTTTCTCTTGTCAGAGTAAACAAGACAGAGGTAATATGTATTAACACACATGAAACTACTCACCATGAGGCAATCAGTAAGCATGTGTGTATAGATACATAAAGAGAGAGACACACACATACACACAGGTGAGGCAAAAAAAAAAAAAAAAAAAAAAAAAAAAAATATTGAGAGAAGTGTGCGCACATGCACACACAATATGCATACATACAAATAATATACGAGTGTAGCCAAGTGCATATTGATGATGTGGTCACATGAGCCGCCTTCTTGCTGACCACATTTAAAAAAAAAAAAAAAAAAAAAAACAAAAACAAAAGATCAAGTCTAGTTGGTCAGATGTTTTGATTAAGCGGTCAAAGTTACCCACCCACATCTACAAATCAGATTTTTGGTCATGTGACCACGAAAGAACAATGTTGCACTGCATGACCCTATGTTGCTGTATGTATGGGTGTGCATGTGTCAGAAAATAGACATTTTCTTTTCTTTCCCCCCATAGTTTTTCTTTTTTTTTTCTCTTCTTTTGAGTTACAATTGAAGATCAGAAAGAAACAGTCAGAGAAACTGTATTATTCAAAAGACATCAAATCCAAGTCAGGACTGACATTTGTGACACTTTTACACGAGCCGTTGATTGGCTGGTGAAATGTGCAAATTTGTTTATTCCTGTAAACATGGCCGGGGGAAAGGGGCCCATATCATGGCAAAACAATACAAATATCACAGGCCAACTTTACAAAAAGCTCACAGCAAGTCTAAAAAGAATCTGGTGGCAGTTCAAGTCAACTTTGTACAATCAGTTGTCCATCTTTATACTGTCTTTGCGCTTTTTCTTTTTTTTTTTTTTTTTTCTTATCGCTACGAAGTTTTCTAGCAAAGCAAGAACGTCGTCCAGGAAATAAATAAAGACCACAAAAACTGTATTCTGAATATGTACGCCAAAAACATCTTAAAATTTTCTTTTGGTTAGTGTGGTGGAGGTTCCCTATCGGAGGCTTTCGTGGCTTCTAAATGCTTGAGCATATTTCTCTTAGCAGAACTTGTGTTAACCAAGGCTTCCCTCAAGCCAGCTGATCTGGACTGTGCCTGGGGTGTAGCACTGCCCCCAACCATGTTGCCCATACCCTGACCCCCTGGATTTAATCCCCGCCCAAGATTGCCTGCTTGACCAGAAAGTAAAACTATGTTGGCTTGTGTAAGTGAGGAGCTCTGGGGAGGGCCAGAGATTGGACTAGTCCCTGATGCACTACGAGAAGCAAGATTAGAAGACTGGCTTGACATCTGGTGTTTAAGTGCTGAAATATTCTGAGTACCGCTGCCATTGCTGTTGCCACCACTGGCACCACTGCCTGTAGCAGCTGTAGCATTGTTGTTAATATTGTTAGAGCTATTGCTGCTTCCATTTCCTCCACTGCTACCACCACCACCACCACCTCCTCCGCCTTTAGGTTGACTGTGCAAAGAACTTTCCACTGGCCTCTGACGAATAGCTTTACTTTTCATTGTGGATTTCTGCTGACTGCTGCTGCTGCTACTCCCGCCACCACTCACAGTGCTGTTACCACCATTACCACTGGTGCTACTGCCACCCCCAACGTTAGACATCTTTTCTGCAGAATTCGTTCCACTGCCAATCTCCAACTGCAGCATTTTCTCCAGAAATTGGGGTTGCAGCTCATCAGCTAATGTTGACAAAAGGACTTCCTGAACAAACAAACTATGGTCCATTTCAAGATTGCTTTGATCTCCTTCAGACAATGCAAACTCCATACACCTAGAACAAGAGAAAAGGAGCAGAGAGAGAGAGAGAGAGAAAGAAAGGGAAAGAGAAAAAATATATTAATACATTATTATAATAATAATAATAATAATAATAAAGAGGGGAAAAAAACAAAAAAAACAAAAAAAAAAAAAAACAGGCGGAATTAAAAATAGAAAAAGAAAACAGTATTCCTTTCAATTGTGCAGTCACTTTCAAAAATGTTCAAATTCAGCCCCTAAATTCATTGCATGACCATCAATTCCTACAAAGACAAAACTTTTGGGGATTTGTCAGTGAGCACCAATCTTTTTAGAAGAAACTTTTAGAGTTTCTATAGAATAACATTTTTTTTTGAGGGGAGATACTTATGCAATGATCTAAAATTTTGTTTTTTAAGGAAAATATTAATTTGTACAACTTGAGATTTATATATATATATATATATATATATATATATGTGTGTGTGAAGACTTCAGAGCTGCTTGTAACCCTTTCATCTTCAATGTCAAATAAGAGAGACGAAATTCATAAACATTTCAATATTAATTTGTTAGGATGTTTCTTATGACAAAAGGTTATTGTAAACAAGATTTCCTTCAATTATTTGAAAGCCTGTAAAATAAAAAAAAATGCATTTTGTAACCCTAACAATCCCAAATTCTTTGAAATCTGGATGAAAAAAAAAAAAAAAAAAAACTTTTTCTGCCAAATTTTGTATCAACTATTAGGGAACAAATTATCAACTTTCTGCCATTAATTATAAGAAAGCCAGATTGAAAAAAGGTATTTTGTCAAAATTTGTACAAAGCTGTTTACAGTTGTTTTCCCAACTAGTAGGACAAATTTTAATCTTTTTAAAAATGCCAGAAATTATTTAGTGCTGACCACAAAAATTTATATGGAGATCAATGACCAAAATGTGGACATTAAATTAATTTTGTAAACAAATTTCAAGATGAAAAACTTATTTTCTGCTTTTGACATTGAAAAATATTGATTAAATTGCAAAATCTTAATTTTTGTTTTCTCTCCAAAGAGGTTAGTGAAAGAAATGAGAAATGTGTAGCCCAAAAAAAAAAAAAAAAAAAAAAAAAAAAAAGAAAAAAAAGTCCATTGCAAATGGCAGGAATGACTGAACAAAACTGATTAGTAAACCAAAGCAGAAAATCAAAGCAAGCAAGGAGGAGGATGAGGAAAGTAAATTCTTCACATTGTATCTTGTTTGTATGTTTTTGAAAAAAAATCTTTTGCGGGGGGAGGGGGAGAAGAAAATTTTAATAATTTTATAATTCTTTGAAAATTAAAAGTATGATTTGCCAATGCCACTTCATCTAAATGCTAAAGACAGATTAACCAGATTGTGAGAGAATGGTAACACTAGCTTCAATATCCCAACATGCTAAGTATTTTTATAAGGGGAGAGAGAGAGAGAGAGAAAGAGAGAAACATCAAAGTCACCAGCTGTTTAAACAATCTTGTTTAGGTAGAAAGAGAAAGTGCAGCATTTCAAAAAGAAAGCATTATTAATAGTCACCATCAAATTCCAATATCATTAATTAAAAGTCTATCAAATGCTAAGGTTCATCTGAGAGAAAGGATGCCAAGAAAATAGCATTAAAAATAATAAAACCAAATATCAACTTAAGCCCACCAAACATCATAAGCAAATTAAAACATTTTGAACAATAATTCAGTTGTAGAGATTTTAGCTGTGAAGAATTGTTTGAAATTTGTCTTCTATGTGCCTTGTCCTTTCAGGACGTAGGCAATCATGGCTTTCTACGTCTCCCTATCCCTTGTGGCTCTTAGCGTGCTTTTTCTCGTTCCGTCATCCACCTGCTCAGGTCCTTCAAATATGTTTCCCGTCTCTTTTCCCCCTCTATTTGGCCTGTTAGCATCAGGTTCTCTAAGCCCTCCTTCCTCATTGCATGTCCCAGGAACTTCAGTTGTCTCTTCCTGATGCTCAGTATTAATTTCCTTTTCATTGCCATCCTTTCCAGGTCCATGATATCCACAACATCTTTCTGTACAACCACATTTCAGCTGCTTCAAGTTTTTCTTTCATCGAAGATGATATTGTCCAGCATTCACTGCCATATTGAAGAACTGACATCACATCACAATCCAGTACTCTCTTTGTTTCTAGTGAAAGTTTCCTGTCTCTTAATACTTTACTCAACTTTTGGAATGCATCTTTCACCATGCCAATTCGCTTTCAGATCTGTGTAGAACACCTCCCAGGTATATTTTTTTTTAGAAGTTCCAATTCCCTTATTTCAGCAGGAATTCATGTATTTTATCAAAGACGTGTAGAGTAAAAGAGTTTCTTTAATCTTGGACGACATTCAGTCTAAGAGGAAGAAACAGGAGATTGTTTCACTATCTTTTTCCAAGAAGCTATGGAAATTTGCAGATAAAGATAAAAGGGTTATAGTCATGATTGCCTATGTCCTGAAGGGAGATGGTATAAAAAAAAAAACAAAAAAACTGCAGTAGTATACAGAATTAAGTATTTTATACACTAAGCTTTTAACTGGTTAGATATTTTCACTACTCTGGTATATATTTAGAGAAGAGAGAGAGAGAAAAAAAAAGGAGAGAGAACCTTAGTAGCAACAAGCATCCTTTCATAGTTGGATTATTCTTCTTAAGTACTTTGCATTTAAATTTTCAAAACAAGGTGGAGGACAGATTAACTTTAAAACAATTTGGTGGTGGAGGGCGAAAAAAAGAGTTTCTGGTCCAGCATCTTATTGACAAAGGAGAAAACTCACAAGAACCAAATAACAATTTTATATACATATTATATCTTAGAATATCGGGATCAAGTATTGTCAAGCATTAGTCTTGGCCTAATAATTTGGAATCTCTTTGAAATTAAGGAGGTATATATTCTTGAGCAAGTTTATCTAAGTCCAAAATCTAATAGTAGCAGTAGTTAAGGTAAAAATCACTGAGCATAGACATTACAAGATTAAATGTCAAGGATTATAAATCTCATTGTTTATTATCAAAAGACCAATATTTTATATAAAGTAATAACATGTCCTCATCAAACTATTGCTTTATCAGTGAAGCAGCTAAACTTTTAAAAATTTTAATAATCATTGTGAATAAGTTGGTGACAATGCTGTTGGGCACTAAAATTGCTAAAACATGAAAAGGAGTTTGTTTTGAAGAAAAAGAAAAAAAAAATGTATATTTCTAACCTTGGTAATAAAAATTGTAAGTTGCTATTTGAATTACTGGAGCTAGCTGCACTTGGTGGTTCTGTGGAACTGTTTGGGGTAGTGGTAGTAGTAGTAGTAGTGACAGCTGGGGGCTTGGGAATTTCAGCTTGTCGTCTAGGTAGCCGCTCTAATTGTTGCCTGAAAAGAACAAGTTTAAGTTGGAATTAAAGATAAAAATGCAAGAGAACTAGCTGCCTTATAAAAAAAGAAAAGAAAAGAAAAAAAAAAAGAGCTTCCCTAGGAATTGATTTGAAAATGCCGAAAACTAAGATAAAGGAAGATGCAGAGGTGGAGGTAAGAAATCTAGTGAAGCTAATTGAGTGTATTTTGTTTTAAGATATACTACATTTATAGATTAACATAATCAATATCAAGGAAAGCATATGTAAATATAAAAGAGGACATTGAAGCCAACACCCAGAAGCAACAGTTGTTCATGCTTAAATACAATTTTCAGGTCAAAGGTGCAATATGTTTAGGTCCATTGCACTCTAATGCCTAGGGGGGGGGGTTAGTAATGGTTACCTTTGAAATTGCTGTAGGCGCTATTGAGTAGAAATAATTGTGGGTCCAAATGCAGTTTTGAGCCAAAACACATGGGTTGAAGATAGATTTTAAGCATGGAACAGACTGTTGCCACTTGTTGTCCTGAATGTCTACTTGAAGTGTGTGTGTGTGTGTGTATATATATATATATATATATATATATATATATATAAAGAATGTATGGGGGGGGGGGGGTAAAATTATTTTAGCTGATATGTTTTGTTCTCTGATGGTTTTCATCAAGGAAATTGATAAAGTCTCTCAGAGGTTGAAATGCAATGGCTAAGACATGTTTTCCTTTTGTCACATAAGCATTCTTTTAAAAGGGAAAAAAAAAAAAAACAAAAAACTTACCCTTCTATATGGCTTTGTAAAAATCAGTTATTTAAATTTACCCCTCCCGGTTGAGGGGAAAGAAAAGAAGGAAGGGTGTACATCTTGAAAATCAAATTTTTCAGTAGGTTGTTCATGAATTTAAATAAAATTGAAATAAAATTAATAACTTAACCCCACCAGGAAGCGGGGGAAAAAAAAAAAAAAAAAAAAAAACTTGAAATTTGTTTACTGTAGATGTTAAATTGACTGGATTGTAGCAACTTTTATAGACATTGGCACTACCCAGTTTTCAAAGTTCTTAAAAAATATAAAATGGGGTGATGAAAGTTCTTGGCCTGACCAAGACAAGAGAGGGAAAAAAAATTGCTTGGTTTTATTTTGAAGTTGGAGGAGTTGAAGTTGGCAGTGTGTGTGTGTGTGTGTGTGTGTTTTAACCCTATAGCATTCAACCTGCCTCCAGAAACATTGGCTCTCAATGTTCAACCTGATCCAGGTGTACTCTGCCATAATATATCACATCACTGCAAATAATGTAGAAGTTCTGCAAATAGTGAGACTTTGAGAATTGTTACATAGGTGGGTTGAGCGAGTCGAATGCTAAAGGGTTATCTAAAAGGTTTCAACTCATCTGCTTCAGACAGAAATCAATTTCATTACTCAAGTTGAAAAGATTAAAAGGATATTAAAATTAATCTAAATAAAGCTAATTTTTTCCTTTTAAAGCTTTTGTAAAAGTTATTTCCAGAAACAAAGTCAGCAAAATAAAACACTTTCTGAATTGTATAATAATGTAAATGTTTAAACTCACTGCTGCAAATATAGTCACAATGGCAGGGGGTTTATTTGTATAAAAAAAAATAAAACCCCTGCCACCACCATCTTACTAAAGTGGCTGCTTTGAAAAGCACAAATCAGTAAGAATTCTAATAAAATTTAATATTGTGGATCCAAAGAAGCACTCCTAGATACTGTTCTAACATAGATGTTAATTAAGGTTGTAAACTAGTTAAGATTTTTTTCATCATGTGGAAGACTCTTGAAAAATGATAATGAAAATGTTTCAGCAAATGTGCCAACAGGCTGTCTCCGACATTATTCAGAATCATTTCAAACAGTAAGAGTCAAGACTGATGAATTCCATTATTAGATAAAAGCAACTTTAAAACAATTCTTACCAGGTCTCACAAGTGATAGTCAACCAGAATTTCTTTGGCCGTTTTTTTTTTTTAAGACAATAAAAAGTCATTTAGTCTTGTAGCTTAAAAAATCTTTTTTTTTTTCTTTTTTTTTTTAAAGTAAACCGTGAATGGATTTATTTATGGATTTTGAGAGAGAAAATAGTTCAATACTTCCCAATGCATATCAATGTTCAAGACCAGACATAGTTGTTTAAAGTTTTTTTTTTTTAAATATGAAACAAGGTGGAGAATTTTATTCTTACCTGATCAGTGTCAAACTCTTAAGTGCTTAACAGACTTTTTTTTTTTTTGGCAATAATGACATTAGTCAACATTGACTAGACTTTGCTTTTTCATAAAATGAAAAGAAAAATATTCAGAGGGTCAAAGATGAGATATGTCCTCACTTTTATTGAGACAGCATGCGCAATGGCTGCACTAAATGAAAAAATTATTAGACAAGAGCAAAATGGAATTGTTGCCTTTATTCCAAAGGCATCATGAGCAATTTGTACAAACAACAAGCAACACAACATAAGCCATCATCATCATGCAACAAAAGCATAAGAAAAAAGTTTAGGCAAGAAATTCTTATCTGTTCTCATCCTCTATAGTTCAAGTTAATTGGATAAAAAAATAATTTAGTAGTTTCCTTTAAACAAAAAAATGTTATCAAAGTATGAATAGACAAATCCTTTTATCATTTCTTAAAATACTGAGATAATGAAGGAATATTAAGAGGAATAAGTTAGGTCAGGTCTAACAAAGAATGCCAAATGTTTCTGGGAATTTTTTAAAAGATTTTGTCAATGATTTAGGAAGACATGAGGACCTTCAGTACATAAATGGCTTCATACCCAAAACGGTTGAAGGTGAGGAGAGCAAGTTAATGAGCAATGTGGCGAAAAACTACTTCAATTAAAATTTCAGCCCAACTTATGAGTCTAGAAACAAAAAGTTTGAATAAATTGGTTCAGCCATGAAAAACCAGTCTTAATGTTGTTTGTTGACTTTAAAAATGTTTTACAAACACAAAAGCAAGGCATCATTTTTCTTGAAAAGTGACGATGCCTATAGGAACTAAAACTGTAGAATTGTTTTCTTTTGCAAATTGATATATTTTTTGTATGATAGAGGTTCTGAAGTCATTGGGAGGATAAAATAAAAATTCAGATGTTTGTAGTTTGTATCATGGATCAGAGCCAAGAACTTTGCAGTATTCCTTGTACTATTCAAAATTGGCAGGGGAGAGGAAGTGGGGAATGTTATCTTCTAGTGTAGCACCAGATAAGGAAGGAGGATACTTTTTTTTTTTTTTTTTTTAAAAATCTGTACACTATTACAGACATACACAAAACGAACTTTGAAATATGTGAAATTTTTTTTGACCAGAAAACGCCATGTTGAGGTCTGGGATTCAGTTTCAGCTGAAGAGAAACTTCATTTTCAAGAATAATTTCCTCAAATTCAGATAATATTGCAAATGAAAACAATTAAGGAGAAAAAGGGGGACAATATAAAGAAGCATGAATTTGTGAACTATAAAACAAGAACTCGTTCTAGTAAACTTTCCCAATCACATCAGATACATATAGACGGTATGAGTAATTAAATATGCCAAGTACTGGGATTAGTGATACAGGACCTTCTAGCTGACAATGTTAAACTGGGTTGTGTCCATCTTATAAATCAAAGCATTTTGGCAGTGTCAGTCATTTTGCCATGACATTCTCAAACATCAGGCATGCAAAAAGCTTTAGAAAGGTGTGTGTTTATATATGTTGTCGAAAAACCAACTATCCCAAAACCTTAACAAATATACAAAAACCAGATTTTTTTTTTAATTCTTTCTTGTTTAGAATAACACCCTTTTCAGCATACTGAAAGGTTTTAACTTATATATATTCAGAAGACCCTAAACCAGAACCTAAATATCTCTTGTCACTTGGCAATATTAGTTCCAAACTGCAGCATGAAACAAAATCTTGAGAAATTGCCTTGCTATATTAACCAACAAGAGAAAAGATTTGTTGTACATTATTGTTAAGCAGCTTATACAGATTTGAAGTCCAAATGAAAGTACAGCAAAAATTCTGGGTTTTGACATGGCTTGATGAGCAAGCTTTTAAATGGTAATATACAAAAGGCAAAGAACAGGCAGCTATTTCAACAGAAGACACACAATATTACCATCTAGCAAAGTATTTTTTTTATAAAAAAAATTTGCTACAATGAGTAAGTGAAAAATAGACATGAATAAAAAAAAAAAAAATTCTATCAAAGTCATAAACATGCCATACGGCCATTAATAATCTGAAAAATACATCCATTATTAAGTCATTGATTTTATCTAATCCGATTAATTTTGGATGGATTATCTCCCTTTTAATATTTTGTAAATGATCAGAGATGGTTAAATAAAATTGAACTGACTTAAATCGTTATTTCTGGTTTGAGATGATCAACAGTTATGCAGGTGCAAGGATAATCTTTCAGGTTTTTTTTTTTTTGCAGTAAAATCACATGTGTAAGAATTTTTATTTGGGTTCAGTAATGAACAACAATTTTTTTTTCTTTTTAAATTATCTTTTAGAATATACATGGTGGTTTTTAATTTTAGCTAAGGAGGTAAAAAAATCTAACAGTCATTACATTGGTAAGCCATTTCTCTCTTGTACAAAGAGTGGGAGGTAAAGGAAGTAAACTCAAAGACAGAACTATTTCTTTTACCACGACATTTATTCCACAATAAACATTACTAACCAAGGGCGTGGCAAAGAAGTATTAACATATGGTAGGCAGGTGGTCATGCATTTGCCATGTACTATGTGTATGCATATTAAAACAAACATGTTGCAAGAAAACATGTACTTGGTTATGAAGGTCAGTACAAACAGAACATTAACAGGTATATTTGCTCCTCATATGCAATTAAGAGTTGGATTGATGGAAGGGGGGTGCAGGGAGGCATAAGAATATATGGCAGAGTATGAAATATTAATAAATGCCTAGAATTTTTTAACATTGTGTGTGGACATTTGACATCTATATTTGTCATACTTCACCCTTTTTATGCTTTAAATAAGAGTTGGAGGTGGGAGAAGAAAAACAAAGTTAATCTTTGGGTAATGATCTTCATAGAAGAGTAGAGGGTATTAAAAAAAAAAAACCCTTAAGGTATCAGTGTCTTGAATATATCTCAAACATTTATCAAGAAAAACATTTGCATGTGAACATATTTCGTATTAGAGAAGTAATGCCTTTCCAAAAAGATGCATCAAGGTGAAATGAGACTACATGACAATGAAAGTAGCAGCTTTAAATCATTTCCATCCATGCACCAATGTTAATACAGAAACATCACGATTCACTTAACTTACTGTTCTTCAAATATTAAAAGAGGAAACTAATAAAAATGCAAAGCCAACATTCATGCTGAAGAATATGAACAACATTCACACCCCAGGGGGCAACAAAATCAAAGAGGACAGTATATATGTATAAGAGTTGATATGTATGTGCCTTTCAAAACAAATGTAAGAGAGAGAAAGAGAGAAAAGTTTTGTCTTGCTTTTTTTCTTATGAAATACAGGGATAATAAATATATTTTAATATTTAAAATTTTAAAAATTCATAAATACAGAATTAAAATTTATCATCAAAAAGCTGGATGCAGTGTTTGTAAGACATTAGATCAAAAATGTTAGGTGAAAGGAAGAGAAGGAAAAAAAAAACAAAAAAAACAAAAAAAAAAAAAACGAACTAAAATTACCAAAAGAAGAAATCCCTGTACACACTGCCACTTAAAGCAAAACAATTATTAGGAAAATGTTCCCCTTAGTACAATATTTAACCTGAATATTACAAATTGTTTTGGTGCAATTCTTTTTGAGTGGGTGAATAAAAGGTTTAACAAATCTTGTCTATTTAGAAAAAATATTTCTCTTAAATAGAAATAGCAAAACTGGATTAAAGCAGAGCCTTCTTGTCCTCCCAAAAACATTCTAACATTTGTGCATGCACAGGTGAGGAAAGGAGAGATATCCTTGCATATTAAACTGACCTCATGTAAAATTTGATCTCATATGGAGACAACTGCCCTAACATTTGAATATTGATAAAATTGGCACTACTAAAGCAAGTTTTAACAAAGGTGTTAATTTGGTTTGGAATTTATTGTACACTTGTTTATTAAAAAAAAAAAAAATTTCTAAGCTTCTCAAAAAAGTTCACCTGGAAGTAACAATGGAAAGATCTGTTGCAAATGTCCTACCTACCTACTAGAATACACAAAACTTGTTTTAGTTTAGTTATGCCAAAATGTATAAAGGCATTAGAAATAAAATCCAGTGAATGATCATGATTGATATTAAAAGATATATATATATATATATATATATACACGGTGTAATGGATAAATTGTCGCCTAAGTTACGCAAAAATGAAAACACTGACATCTCATTTTAACATATTTACCAAAATTACACAGAAATATTTGAAATACTAAAGTAAATATATTAAATAAAATCGCAATTAGTTTTTAACTGCAGCTTCCAGATGACTTTGGAATCTCCTGCAACACTTCTGGACAGTCTCCTTGTTTAAATTGGTGAATGCTTCATTCAACTGCACCCCACACATAAATTATCAAGGGGGGGAGTTGCAGTCTGGGAAGTTAGGTGGCCACATGTAAGTGGGTGATGTGGTCACAGAAATTGTCTGATTACCATGGTGCAGCCATGTTGTCAGACATAGGGTCTTCCAGCTGAACCACCTTTTCAAGGCTCTTGGTGCAGGCTTCTATGATGAGTTTGAGGCTCGGGGGGGGGGGGGGGAAAGAATGCAGGTATAACGTTGACATTACTAGTGATCATGCCAAACACCTTTGTAATCACCATTAAACTCTTCCAACTTTTCCCCAAATCCTCTGCACTATCCCCAGATTGACACCCAAACACAGTGAAGTGTTTGTATGAGAGCTTTTAGCACAAATGCCCAACTTTACGGCATGCCATTTCCAAATTTCTGGAAGAGTAAATTGCATCATTGTCATCTTTTTTTCTGACAGACTTATGCTGTGTAGTTGACAACTTGTGAGGAAAAAAAAAAAAAAACGTCGACAATTTACTCATCACATTTCAAAAGTGTGTGTGTGTGTGCACGCACGTGCATATATATATATATATATATATATATATACACACACACACACACACACATGTAAAAGAGGACAATACAAAAACTTATCTTAGCAGATGTGTTTTGTCCTCCGAGGGACTTTATCAAGGAAAGTGTACCTTGATGGAGTCCCTTAGAGGATGAAATCTGCCAGCTAAATTTTCCGTCATATATATATATATATATATATATATATTTTTAACAGTACAAAATCGTATTATGCCGTTAAAGACAAGAAATCTTTTACTATAATATTCCATGATAATTTAAAAAAAAAAAAAGCTCTCCAAGTATAGAATAGGTATGGATGGAATAAAATTTTTTTATAAAAAAAAACAAAACTATTCTTTAGAAAGTGCTCAATACAAAGTAAGGTGAATAATATTTTAGAATTTATAACAAATGTCATAATATCACTACAAAAATAGCCATATTGTTTTGGCACTGTCTTATCAAGTAATCACTTGATAAGACAGTGCCAAAACAAAATGGCTATTTTTGTAGTGATAGTATAACATTTGTGATATAAAATACACAAAGAGGACGAGCAAAAGCTTATGTAGATAACCTTTTGGTAGCTTTACATTATTAGTTAATTAGGTAATTTCTATCATAATTATATTCACAATTTGGTAATTAGCAGATAAGTAGAAAGAATCTATGGATGTGAGAACAAAGATTATTTCAGTTTTTAAATTCTATATACACACGTACAAATTCAATTTTAAAGGATAGCTCTCAGGATTGATGTTAATAAACATATAAAGAAAAATTGCTTTAATTTCAATACGAAGAAAACACTTAAGAATAAAAAACAAACAAACAAAAAACTCAAGTTTAAAATTTCATTTGTTTAAAGTAATTTCCAGAGAAATCTAAAGATCCATATTAAATGACCCAATTTTGTTTGCTTTTGTTTTAAGTCTCCCCACTGAATAGTGTGAAAATCAAAATAGAGTTAAGCAAATGCTTTTCTGGCTTTAAATTTTTTTTTTTTAGATAAACTCCAGACTACAAATGAAGTAGAGAGAGACAGAGAGACAGACTGACAAAGGTGAAAAGAAAAAAAAAATGAGAGAGAGAGAAAGATCTATGTATGTATGCATGTATGTATGTATGTATGTATGTATGTAAAATTTGAATCCCACTCAGTTTTCATGGCCGGATGCATCTGGTAGAGGGAGGGCTTGTGTAGGGAGTTAAACACCTTCACCCAAGGTGTAACACTGATTACCCGTGGTCAGGCGCCAGCCAGGATTGAAACCGCGACCAAGATTGGACTCCGCCTGTAGACGACGCATTTACCGACTGCGTCGTGGCCATCGCGCCATCGATTCGACTGAAATTAGAACAACCATAAGAGGGCATATTAGGACCCCTTTTATGTAGAGATAACCTCATTTTATTATTAGTAGCTGTTGTCAGTTCACTGATGGATGAGAGTCTCCTCCATACACAATTGCTGAGGTTCAGGATTTCATAAGTACATAAAACATTAAGATTCACATTTTTTTCTATTTACCAGAGAATATTATTAGACATGATTTAGCCTTAACTGATCCAGGACCTTGAGTGTCTGTAAGAGATTCTGAAAACACCATTTCATTTTCTAGTTAAAAAGTAATAGATTCTTACCTAAATCATAACCTCCCTTCTTTCTTTCCTTTTTAAAATTATTAAATGAAATAACTAACCATTTCTTTTCTGGCTGAAGTTTTAAACTCAGAATGGTCCTGAAGAAGTTAAGGGACATTACATGGAAGAGCATAATGGTCGAGAACAAGCTAAGATACCAAAGATTGATTTTATAGAGATGGGGGAAATTTTCAAATGCAGTGAGGAGCCTTATCACGCTTGTATGGTAACAAAAAAAAATAAATCAAAGATTGCTGGTAGGAAAAGAAAATCCCAGTTAAAAATTAAAATTTACAAAGGGAAAAAAAAAAACAAAAAAAAAAAACAAAAAAAGCATTAAAGTTGTGGACATTGAGTTAACAAACTGTGTGAGGAATCAATTTCATATAGCAGACTAGCAAAATGAAGTTCACAACATTTTAACCCATTCAAATTATAACTTTTCAAAATTAAATTGCAACTAGAATAATAGAGAAAAACACGCAATTGATATTATCTGAATTTTTACCAATAAACAAGCAAAAATATTCAACAGGAAACCCCAACCGTAAAATATTTTTATCCCACAAATGCCAACATTTTTACTAGAATTCTAGGCAGCAGTAATAAATCTCAATAGTAAAAGGTGAATGGAGAACATTTTCCTCAATGATTTGCAGCTGAAGAATTCTGAAAATGCTACAAGAAACATGAAGAAAGGGGATCACTCACACACAATTTACAGGGGAAGGAGATTGAAAGGGGAGAGAAGGGACTCTTAAAAGTAGTCATACCTGTTCAATGAGGTAGCATAAAAAAATATATAAGTAGAATAAAAATAGAACTGTGTGTGTGTGTGTAAAAAGGATGGGGGGGGGGGAGAGAAACCTTGCATCTAATCATTTTGTGAAGCGATTCAGACTGGGAACTTTTCAGCATTCATATGGTGTGTGCGTATATATATATATATATATATATACACACACACAAACTGTTTTAAAATAAAACACTGCAGGTTTCCATTAACATGAGATGAAACATTTAGGTAATATTTATAGGTTACAGAAAATGATTAAACATTTGTTATTCCCCACTTCTTGCCCCTGTTAATGTTGTACAGCAAGAGTTATAGGTGGGCCGAGTGAGCAAGTCAGATGATATACCCTCTTGTCCTATACATAATCATCATGAAGAAAGTTAAGCAACCACACCAGCCCAGAAAGTCAATGCCCATTTAGAGCATGTTGTGTGGCACACTTGCCGACATAATCCTGGACTGAACAATATTCTAGGCATATGTGCCTTAGTCAAAACATTCTCTTCAAGGCACTAAATGTGAACAAATGTTGTAACCTATGGCAGTCTGCACCATGATGCCAAGATTTGGGCCTGGGTGCTGTAGGCAAATACAATTAAAAAAATAGCACCCACCATGTTAATATTGATTGTATTTTCTTTCTCTCTTACTCACACACACACAGAGCTAACCATCAGTTACATAAAAGGCAGCAGTTTCTTTAATCACCAAACCCTTAGCAATTTGATTTTACAGGTGAGACTTTTTTTTGCAAGACTACTACTAGAGATGTGCATGAGTGTTAAGTGAAAGCCAGGCTACAGGTGTATTGATTTGCTGCAAAATAAATGTATCTCAGTTGTGTTCGCACTACTGGAACTACATTTACTCTGATCAGTGCTGCAGATGCTGTTCAGTTTGCCATTACTGCACTTAGGTGATATGGCCACCCTGGTCTATAGGATAGAGGGATAGACACTTTATAAAAACCATCAATGTGTCTTTGTGAAAATATGCAAACTAACCTCCCTCAAATGGCCCTTTTTGAACCAAAAGAGTAGATGCACATCTTCATGTCATTACACCAGATTGCCTTAAACCCTTTCCTCATACTGAACCTTATTGTGGCATGTGTCCCTCTCTAAAGCTCAAACACAGCCTCTGTATTACTATCTTACAAGACAATTTAAGACTGAAAATAATTTCAGGATATCTGTTACCCAATGAACAAATTGTACCTAGGGTTAAAAAAAAAAAAAAAGTCTCAGATTGTCCTTCAGGATGTTGCAAATTTTTTTTGTCAGTGTATATTAAGAATGTTCAATTATTTATAATTAGCCATTTTCTTTAAAGCCAAGACGAAGAAGGCCATTCCCAAGTTTGTTAGACATGGTCATTACCTAGTTCTGGAATGTAATGGCACAAGTAATATGAGGAGAGTGCTGAAAAGATCTTGGTCTGCCTCCATTTCCAAAAAGTCAGTATTTCAATGCTCAAACATTAGACTCTTTAACAATTAAAGAAACCTGATATATGGGCCAAACATCTTAAACTGCCTTATGAGCAAGTGAAGGAGCATGTAGGTTTCATAGCTTAAGGTGCTTGTTCTTGGTTGGACCAAGAACTATTGTCCTCTCCCACACCATACACACAAAACATTTGATTATTTTCAATGTTTAAGCCACCCATCTTTGCATAGATTGCTAAAATGGTAACAGCTAAGAATGAGAGTAAAAAAAGAAAAAAGTTTCATATTAAATATGTCCTATAACATGAGGGGCTAATAAAAAGAGAGAGGTAAAGAGATTCAACTACTGCTCCATGACATCACAATGACCAGGTTTATGATAATCATATAGCACTGATCGGAGAGAGAGAGAGAGAGAAAGAGAGAGAGTCACTTTAATGCAATTGTAAGAAAATAATCAAACATGCCAATCTTTCAAAAAGGAAAGTCAAATAGGTTTTTAGAAGAGCTTCGGATTTGAAAATTAGTATATAAAGCAATGGACTACCCCTTTGTTGCTTACATGAGATATACCTAAATTGTCACTGCCCTGTAATTTAGTTCAACATCTCACCTCAATTTTGCTAATATTTGATTTATAATTCTTCACGTATAATTATGCTTGTAAAGCGATAAAAATATACAGAAACTAATTTGAAGTTAAATTCAATGATTAGAAAAAGCATAGGAAAAAAAAAAAAAAATTAATTTCAACTAAATTTGCTAATGAAATGCAGTTGCAAACATCTAAATTTAACTCTTGGCATTTCAATGCTGCTGGTGACCACATTGTTGACACCTAGATATCATTTTTCTATGGACAAGATCTTTTTGTTACATAAAAAAAAAAAAAAAAAAAAAAAAAAAAAAAAGAGAGAGAGAGAGAGAAAGTAAAACCTACATTCATACATAGTGCTAAAGGAGACAAATAAAAATTAGTGAAATAATTAGGGATGAATCAATATGCAGATATAGATCTATTTTTAGTCTATACTGAATGCAAACATACCAAAACCAGGACCTACCATGTTGAAAGAAGCATGCAAATATAGAATAGCTAAAAACCATAAAAGATTAGTTTCTTTGGAATTTTGATAGGTCCAGTTGTACAAAAATTGAGGAGGGGAAGGGGGCGGGCGAGAGGAGGGAAATTTATGAGGTAGACCCTTTATAAAGGAGAGCTGAGGGCAACCAGGAAGAGTGAGTTAAGTGCATGTTGCTGTTGTGAGAGATGTAGAAATAATTTGCAAGTGCTTACTTAGTTGACTGCAACTGCATCTCCAACTGCTGCAACTGGGAGGAGACACTTTGGGCTGCAGCAGCTCGACTTCGAACACTGGACAGCTGGGATAATAATTCTGAAAAGAAAAATTTCAACAGAGCAAGGGGAAGATAAAGAAAGTTATTTTCACGGATAATAGAAGATGACATGAAGGCAAAAATGAAAATATTAAATATACCAATTCAAATACCGAACATTGCAAACAATGGACTTTTGTTGCATCTTAGGCCTATATACACATGGATAAATGTGCTCTACTCTTGTAATTGAAGTAATATATAGTTATCATAAAATCTTTATAAAACAGGTTTCTTACCTTCTAGGAGGTTAACCTCAAAGACTCAAAATAAAAACCATGAGAAGTCAAACTTGACATTTGGTTACTAGTTTAAATAGCTGCATATTTCCTGCTCAAATCCCGACCGTAGTAATCTTTTGAGGACTGACAAAACATTCTTTTCATCTTACCATTTTTACTTGTCTGTTCTGGACAAAATTAGGTTTAGTAGTATCTATAAATGTTATCCTGCCATGTGGTAACCTTCATATAAAACCTAACATTAACCTATTGACTGCATATGACATCTTGTGTGTGTGTGTGTGTGTGTGTGTGTGTGTGTGTGTATGCTGGTTACATGTCAAATAAAAGAATTTGAAATTGTACCACACACACAATATATATATATATATATATATCTCAAAAATAGAGTGCTGGAAATTAAATGCTGAATTGTCTTATTTAAAAAATCTTCAAAATTAACCAGACGAAAACATTTGGGTGAGTGGGGTGGGGTGGGAGGGGTTGCTGAAAACGAGCAAAAAGATCTGAGTAATAAAGTCTAGAAACAGAATGTGAATTGTTACAATTTTCTGCAGGCAACTGGAAAAAGTGCATACACCTAAAGGAATTTACTTTGAGTCAGTTACTATCTTTTTTTTTAAACCAACACAACATTGGACATCTTGAAAAGTTCATGAAGAATGTGTGACAAATGAAAAATACAAATAAGGTGCAAAGAAACAAGCAAAAAAAAAAAAAAAAAAATAAAAGAAAAAAAAAGAGAGATACATGTTTTATATACCAAAAACACAACTGACTTGTCATGCAGATAAGTCAGTAATTAGGTTTTTATTATGGAGAAACAAAATGAATTTTTGTATCATGTTAAAAAAAAAATGTGTGTGTGTGTGTGTGTGGCTACAAGCAGCATAGGCAGCCTCCCTCACCATTTGCACAGCATTTTTGGTATTAACTTGATTATAGAAAGAAGTTCAATAAACTAAAAATATTTAAATACTTCTTTGCTGAATCCATAAATCACACACACACACACACACACACACACACAAGGTATAAATATTTATGGTTAGCTTTTCTCTAGGTGTGTGTCTGTGTGTATATATATATATATATATATATATATATATTGTAATGGTTGTTACAATGGTTTATAAAAGCATAATATCACTACACAAAAATCCTCATGTTTCAGAGCACAAGTGCCCTTCTGGTGATAAGTGGAAATGAAAATAAATGGTGGAAACGATTCATTCTTGGGAATGTGATATGTAAGTGATGGGTGGGATGGGAATTTAGTATGTCTAAGTCAGTTTGTATAGCCATATAGATACGACTTTGGGTTAGGAGAGGGGGCGGGGTAGTTTAGTTTCGGACAGGTCACTTTTTAGTTTTGTCTGGGTAATTCTTGTATTGTCTACGGCTATATCGTGTTGAATGCACCGGTTCCCGTCTGATCACTGAAGTTAAGCAACACCAAGCCTGGTCAGTACTTAATAGGTGACCATTTGGGAATACTAGATGCTGTAAACGTAAGGACCAAGAATGGTCCACCGGTCCTCCAGATTTGGGGGTTGGGTGCAGGGCTAACAACCCTGCCCCGTAAAAAACAGTTTGTTACAGAAACAGCAACAAAAAGTTGCTGCCCTATGCACCATTAGGTGTGATGGATAAATGATGAATTCTTGTATTGGAATCTGGGTTTTTTAAAAAAGGGTAGACACTTTATTTTACTACTATCTATGAGTGGATGAAAGAGTGACTTTTTTGTGTTGTATGGGTTTATTTTATTTTATTAATATAATATTCGTTTTTTATTTTATGGATTAAACATGGATATTAAATTAACTTTTGGGGAGGATTATTTTATGTGAATGAGGTATTTAGTGAGGCCACATAATACTTCAAATAGGTAAATAATTTTAACTAAGTTGATTTTATATTAGAGCACAAGTTTTGACAAATCCCTTTTGGTTAATTAAATTTAAAAAAAAATTTTTTTTCGATGTTTACATAACACTGCTAATTCATCCCTACGGTTCAATAGTTCGCCATTGTTGGGGGTACCTTAGAATGCGCAGCTTTTCACTCAGGCATAAAGGGCAAATGTCGTTAAGCGAGTTACAGGTTTTAGTTTTTTTCATTTTACTTTGGGTTTCTTTTTTGTGTCCTTTAATTTCCAAAAATATGTAGAAAGGGATGTTTGGTTTCGATACATGTTTTTGAATGACATTAAGAATTATTTATTATTCTTATTATATATAAAATTTACAAAATGTTTTTTTTTAATCAGTTAATGCTACATATTTTATATACCAAGAACAGTATTGAAGAAATTGTAGGACAAAAATGGGAAAATAAACTTTATATTTTCCTTAACATTTTCCCCCCACCCACTCTACATAAACAGAACATAATCAGTCAATCATGCACATCAAAAGTAACCTTTTAAATAAGAGTTAAAACTGATTTTTAGAAAAATTCTAACATGAAGGATCAGCAATGACTTTAAAAATAAACTCATCCTCAAAGTTCCAAAAAAGTAGAGATTCAAACATCAAGCAAATTTAAAGGGAGTATCTGATTCAAACAAGAGATAAGGGATGAAATAATATTTGCCTTCAATTCCCCTATTAAATGGTGCTGCTGATATCAAAGTGATATTTGCTAACAAAATCCCTCAGGAGGTGAAAAACTCAAAAAATAAAAACAATTACCCAATAAAATCCACGTGACTAAAATTCTCAGTTCTAAAACTATATTTATGCTTGGTGGGGGGGAAGAGAGTGAGAGAGAATTTAAAAAAAAAAAAAAATCTTTTCCTAGTGAAACATCACCTGTTAAAAGTTTTTTTTTTTTTTTTTTTTTAAAATATTTATCCCCATCAAAAGTTTATATCATCACAATAATTCTGCCTGTTCCTTCCTTAGTTAATTCCTCTGTCTATTACGCCATTTACTCTCTATACGAGCTTCTCCTTCCCCTCTATTCATTTTTTTTTTTAAACGCTACTCTCCTCAGCCTTTGCCAAACAGAAGGGTAGTAAAGAGAGAGTAGGAGAGAGCCTATAGCATTACTGTATCTGTAGCAGCTTAAGCTGATGGTTGTAGTAGTAGTGTGTGTGTGTGTGTATATATATATATACACACACACACTGTACAATATAGTAAAAATAGGTAGGTTTGTTGTCGTATCCCATGACTTAATAACGAAAGTTCTGGCCTCTACACCCTTGACCATTATTTAGTTGGGCTTTCCCGTTTAGAATGGACACAGGAGCTATGATTTTTCAGTAATAAAAAAAAAAATCCCTTTCAAAATCTCTCACAAAATAGCGTACAGTATTTTGGTTATAGTCTATGCATACGCCACTTAAGATTACACTAAAGTAGCTTCTATGGACAGTACTTTTATAGATATTTTAATAGAAGTACTTATTTTATTATTCAATACCTTTGTTTGAAGACGTTACTATCATCTGTAGTATGACAAATTAAAATTTTTTCAGGAAATAAATTATCCTTCTGTAAAAATTCCACGGTTCGATTAGTATAAAATTATTTTGTTGCTCTATATTTTTAAGTAAAAATATAATAAATGCAGTAAACTTCTAATTCAAAATAAGCAAGCAAAAACAAAATACTTCCCAACTAGAACCTTTGTCTAACCTGGCTGAAGGTTTTGGAACTTGAACAAGCTTTTAACATAGGTTATTATTTGGAAAATGTTTAACAAACAGGTACAAGCTAGAATAAAAACTTGTATCATGAAATATTGCAACTTACAATGGGTATGGGGTTGGGGAAGAGAAAAAAAAAACAAAAAACAAAAAAAAACACCCTTAAACAGATTCAAGAATTTTTTTTTTTTAAGAGACAAACAAGAGACTTTTGATCGACTTAGAAAATTTTAACAGAAAAACAATATTCTTTTGAAACAACTTTAATGTAGTTTTGAATCAACCAGCTTTTATTAGCAAGCAATCAAGTTGCTTGCTAATAAAAGTAGTAGATTTTGAGGAGAGCTCCAAATCAAAAACTAAATGCAGACTGTTTATATAAACAGAAAATATTCTGCTGATACCAATCATTTTTGATATTTGGTAGTGTCCATTAAGCTAGCATTTTAGTTATTTTAAAAGCCTTTTCTATACTTGAAGTCATTTATCCCTAAATACAAAGTATTGACTTCTGCTCAAAAAACTGGACAAGCCCTGATGAGTTAGCGCATTCTTATACATTCACAAAACCACCAAGTTAGCATATGGAAGTGATAGTTTTTTTTCTATGTTAATTCTGATAATGTGTTAACTCCATCTCTGATATCAAGCACTGTCTTGCAAAGCCTGCTTGCCTTAAATACCTTTCTACCAGTAAAGTAAAGTTTTGCCTTCAGTGCGTGTGTGTGTGTGTGTGTATATATATATATATATATATATACACACACACACACATTACATATTTATATAGCTGAATATATGAACAAGACAAGATAATGAAAAAGAACAAACAAATGGGTAACATCCAATATAACATGTTTCACTTTATAAAAGCTTCGTCAGAGATTGCGAGAGAAATGAAAAAACAAAGACAGTCGGCTGAAATGTGATTTTGGGTTAGATCTTATTGGTCAGATATATCGTGTATTAAAGCAATAGGTAATTTTAAAATGTATGTGCAAAACACTTGTCTGTCTAGGCGCATATTCGACAGTAATATTAATTTGTACATGTGAGTGTGTGAAGAAAGTCTGTACATGCCATTTTCGTATAGGTCAATGAAATTGAACAAGAAATGATTTTGTATTTAGTTGGATATTTTATTTGTATAGGGGAGGGAGGATGTTTGCTGTTGTCACTTCTGCGAGTCAATGACACGCAGCTAAACTTATTTTGGTTGGAATTTTTTGTAACTTTGATTTCACTAATGCCAGCCTAATTAAAAAAGAGCATAACCCTTTAAGGAGAAAATATCTTGAAAACATAGCACTACTACCAAAAAGACGTATAAAACATTAAATTGCATCACCATCATACTATTCTTCATGAATCTAGCTTATATCCACTTAATACATGTGATACAAATTCCATCTTCAAAAACACATACTATTATGAAAAATTTCAACAAAATTGTCACATTTAGCTGTCTCACTGACCTACAAAAGTAGTAACAGACATTCCTCTCACACACACGATATAAAATATCCAACCAAATGTAAAAGTCATTACATCTTGCTTCATTTCATTGACCTATATGGAAATGACATCTACAAACTTTCCTCACACTCATATACAAACTAACGCTACCATCTAACATACACCAAGACAGACAAATGTTTTTCTACAAACAATTATACCATTTAACATCCAAAATATTCCTCACACATACATTTAAAAATTATCTATTGCTTTAACACATGACACATATTTGACCAGTAAGAACTAATCCAAAATCACAACATATTAGATTAAGATACATGTCCTATTTGTTTCTTATTTTATTGTGTGTGTGTGGTCTTGGGGAGCAACTCCCTTTTTATACAAGTTTTGTTAAAGATGACTGACAAGATACTGTGATAAAGGTTTTTAATTTTTGTTTTTATAAATTGCCCTTGATAAAAGAATAGCCAAAAGTACCCAGATATGCAGAACTCTGGACACTTTTTACCCCCAGAAAAAACACCTGTACAAAAAAGCCTAATCATAGTGCCTTGTCAGTTGTGGTTAACAAAACTTGTGTAAAAAGAGGAACTTCTGTTATATAGTGATTAGAATGTGTCACAAGATGAATATGCTTAAAATAAATTGAAAAATCCAATATTAGCAGTCCCTGATCATACCTAGGAAAGCATAGAGCAGTTTCTTGTAGGAATTAATCGATATATTTTTTAAAAACTTTAATAATAAATGAGTATAACAAATTCTTGAGATTATATATGTATATAAAAACAAACACTATCTGGTTTAAAGATACCAATGTGATTGGGAGAGAACAATATTACTAGTACATTGACACACCCATACTGGATATTTTTTTACTATTAGAGCAAGTTTTAAAAAAAAATCTCTTAAACCTTCAAGCAACCAATATGTTTTCTTGTATAACCTAATAAGAAAAACAAAAATGAAGGTGCCCAAAAATTTGGAGAAAATACTTAGAGCCACACCCTTCTTAGGCTCAAGTCAAGGCTTTATTTGTTCCTTTCCCCCCTCCTCAAGGCCAGCATTTTATCAAGTCACTTCTTTCATCTTGAAGAGATGAACAGCAATGGGTCAATGTGATTAATTGTAGATGGAAGCTGTCAACACTCAATCTTTAAAAACTTTAGCAATAAATTAATAAGTTTACAAAAAAATTCCTTTATGTAGATGCAAACTGCATTTAAGTTTCTTAAATTGAAATGAAAAGAAACTAAGAAAGGGTAACTAAATAAATTAACTAAGATATAGTTAAAATAAAAGATATGTAAATATTTTCCCTGCCAGTTGCGATCCCAAAACAAAACAAAAAAAAAAAAAAAATTTTTTTTTTTTTTTTGAGATATACAGGAATAGCACATAGCAACAATATAACTGACTTTTGTCCAAGCATATGAAAAAAAAAAAAAAAAAAATTAAAATAAACAACAAACAAACAAAAAAGAAAGAAAAAAAAAAAAAAGAAAAACAACTACGCTGGGAAGGTCAGGTACTGCGTGCTAGCAAAGGAAGGAATATTTAAGAAAATTTACCTGGAGAATATTCAAGGAAGACGTCCCAGAGGTCAGCAGCACACGAGATGGGAGGTTGAGGTCGACTATGATCTATGGAAGGTGGGTACACACCCAACAGAAAAACGAAGAAATAGCGCATGATAGAATATCATTTGAGTCAGCCCAATCCTGAACAAATGGATTATTATTATTATTATTATTATTATTATTATTATTTTAGTTTACTAATTAAGCTCCAGATATCCATTGAAGTGACAGTAAAGAGATTTAGAAAACTGGTTTTCACATTGAAAATCCATTTATAGAATCATATACATAGGTAGATCTTCAAAATCTCTTTTACACTCCCATCAATGCCTGACCATTATGTTTGTGGGTGGGTTGCAAGGCTCTTTGCAGATGAAATCTCAGAGAAAAAATTCCAAACTGCCCAAAATGCAACATCAGTTAGTCAAAACTAATTTTGTGAAAAGTCAAGTTTGGAATAAGGCACATTTTCAGACTGCTGTATTTCTTTAAGATTTTCCAACTAAAAGACCAGTTTTCTAGAGAGAAAAAAATGTTTATACGTTATTAATCAATAAAGATTAGGTGAATGAATAAAAATTATGACTTATTTTAATGAAATTTAAAATTTAGACAGGTATTAATAACGGGGATAATTCAACTAAAAATAACGACTAACAAATTAAAAAGAAAAAGAAAATACATAAGAAAAGTGATAAATTTTTACATTTCATTGACAAATTTCTGATCTTTGTTTTGAAGATTTTGTACAGGGAGAATTTTCAGATAGTGAAATAAAAGATTGAATTTAACTGCTCTATTCTCCAATCACCGGTTAATAGTATATTCGGGGCTGGAATTATTTTATAGTTAATTATAGATTTGAAGTATATTTTCTGTTTGGTTGATATAATAATGTTTTCTTGAAACCTGCAAACAGCAGAAATATTTATACACTTCAAAATAATAAGCAGTTTTATTGGCCGAAAGTATTCAGGTTTTTCAGAAAACTTTTCTTTTTAAGAGGTGACAGACTCTTTTTGATTTTAATTTATTTCAAATCAATCATATGAAGACCAGAGATTTACAGATGGAAATGTCAACATTTACCACATTTTAGTGGAGATGGGAGCACTGTCTAAAATTTATAAGGATGATGATGATGAGAATGATGATGATGAGGATCAGAAAGTTAATGAGCCAATAATTCCAAATTCTTGCATTAGCAAAGAAGCTTTATGAATTGCCATTGTTAAAACTTTGCAAGAAGAGATAAGCAAAAGGGGATAAGAGCAAAAAAAGAGGAAGATACTCTAATTCTACTTAAGAAAGAGGAGCCAATGCTAGTCAAAAAGTGGCTCAGCCAGCAAAGCTAAGGCAAGACCGTGTTTACCTTAAGGTGGAGGTGGAAAGGAAGAGAATCTTAGCAGGGAGTTGAAATCTTCAAAGAATAGCAGCAGGCTTAAATATGCAGGGAAGAGTTTTCATTTTTTTTATATTAGCCAAATGCCTTCACTATATTTTGCAGGATTGTGATGTACAGATTGAGTATCCCTAAACCCTTACCGTGACCATTTCACATTGACAAATTAAAATTATATTATAAGATAAAACACATGCAAATCTATGTATACTTTGTTTGGCCTTTAGAAACTACTTAGTATACCCCCACCCTGACTATAAAGAAGGGTGGGCACTGAGGCAATATTATTTACATTGCCCATCCCTGGATATCCAGCACTTTAACTTTATAACTATAGCCATACTGTAAAACTGTATTTCATTTTTCATTTCAGAAAAAAAAACTTCAGATTAATTTCAGTAAATTAAATATACCTAAGTATCTAACTTCAATATTTTAACAAAACAATTATTTGAAAACCAGATATTTTAACACCCTCATGGAAAGAAAGATAATTATAGTAATAAAAAAAAAAAAAAAAAATTAAAATAATTCGCCAAATGATAAATGCACTCCCACCCCAGAGATAAAATCTCCGATCAAAATTTATAAAAAAATCTGCTACCTCTAGCTAAGAATGGGCAGTTTCAGACACACACTTCAGAATAAGAGGAAAAAAAGTCTATCAAATCAGAACCTATTGTAGCAATCATCAGAAAGCAATGAACTAGAAAAACGCTTTTCTTTCACAAGAATATATCAGACAAAAATCACTATGTAACCCCCCCCTCAAAAAACAACCCCCCCCCCCCCAAAAAAAAAAAAAAACAACAACCTGATTCTTAAGTTATTGGGAGAGAAAGAAAGACAGAATATCTTGAAGGTGAAAAAAAAAAAAAAAAAAAAGCACTAATGAAGAGAATCCAAAATATATGCTACAAGCAAAGCACATCAACAGAGCCAAGCTTATAACAATACAGTCTTAATATGATAATCATTAGGAGAAAAAACAAAAGAAACAGATGCAACAATCATAAATGAACATACACACAGAGAAGGAAGGGAGACGAGGGTGAAAGTAAAAGAAATTGGATAAATACAAAACAAGATACTTGATTAGTCTGGTATGTTTATACGAAGTGTTGACCTCAGCAAAGTGGGGGCATTCACCTGACAATTGACAAAAGTAAAAATCAGTCCCACACCTTTAAATTGTAGACACATAGCAAATGGAGAAAGCTGGACTATTAAATGTTAGAATGGCTGAAGGTCACAATCAGGTAATAAGACCTAAATCTATAATTTTTTTTAATTTTATTTTAAAACTAAGTTAAACAAACCCAGAACTGCTTGGATCAGTTCTAAGAAGAGATTTGGAATTTGCATGTATGTACACATGAAAACTTAGTCCAATTATTATTAAAAAAATAAGTTTCTTACCACATGCATCTATGAATACATATCTCTCATACACACAGTGATGGGCAAATTGTTGCCATTATTTTAGTTTTGTGTATGCATGCATTTTTGGATTTTGTCAACTGCACAGTATAGTAGGATCAGTTGGGCACCATCTGTGAGAAAACAAGTACCACGATGCAATTTACTCCTCCAGAAATGTGGAAGCAGCATGCTGCACTGCTTAGCATTTGCAGTGGAAGCTCCAATACAAGCATTAGAGAGTGTTTGGGTGTCAATCAGAGACAGTGCAGAGGATTTGGAAACAGTTGGGGTTTACGAAGACACAACAGCTTGAAAAACTTTGTTCTGATGGAGGAAAAAAAAAGAAACAGAACTGAAAATATTGGTGAGGGCCTCACTTAACGTGGAGATCTACACCAAGTGCTTTGAGGGAGTAGTGCTACGCTCTGTCAAGAGAATGACCGCTGAAAGTCCCTGTACCATGTCACACAGCAGAAGAACCCAGTCATGCCTGTTTGACAATTTGTGCAACTATATAACCCCTTAAATTTGACCACCTAACTCCCCAGACAGCAATTTCCTTGATTATTATGTTTGAAGCACAGTTCGGTAAAACAGAAAAGATGAACTTAATGCAAGGATTACGGTAGCATTTACTAACTTAAACAAGGAGTTGCAGAAGATTCCAAAGTTGTCTGGAGGCCATGATTGAAGGCAATGTTGATTATACTGAATTTACTCTTTAGTATTTCAACATTTGTATAATTTTGGTAAATATCTGTTAAAATGAAAGTCCAGTGTTATTTTTATTTCTGTGTAATTTAGATGACAAATTATCCACTGCACCATATACACACATCTCCAAACACACACTTGAATTGAACTTATATCTAATACATAAAAATGAAATGATACTCATTCCATCTTTAAAGAAAAATTTCAATCAAAACAAATTTGTTTAGCTGTGTTTCAGTGACCTGCACAGAAGTGACAATATCACACACACACACACACACACACACACACGCTAAAATACAAAATCAACACAAAATTTTAGTAGTTTATATAGAAATGACATCTAGACTTTTCCCCACACAGACTTATATTATCATCCAACATATGTCTAGACAGACAAGTGTTTCTACACAAAGACATTAGTACACACTTTACCCGCCAAGATATTTCATGCACATTTAAAAATAATTATCTATTGCTTTAATACACGTAAAACATATCTAACCAATAAGAATTAGCTCCAAATCACAACATATCAGTAAACAGTATCTTTGTCTTGGTCTTTAAAAGAACCTTTAGTAAAAGCAAAACATTAGATTGAGATACATTTCCTATTTGTTCTTTGTCCTCACATATATATTTCATGTGTAAACAACATATTATGCAACCCAAATTTCTAATGTCTGATGTCTTCAGGTGATTTACAATAACTGATTTTACTGTAAGAAAAAAAAAAAAAAAGTACCATTTTTGAAATAGAAGATAACATTTTCATCCATGGTTGTATGATCCTAATAGGTATAGTTTTGGTATGGCTACACTTAGTCATAATTTCTGTTCTTTCATTCAGTAATTCATTTTTGTTGGGAATATAATAGCTAACTTTTCTTCCTGGCACAGTCTGCATATTTTGCCACTGTTGTAAGGCTTGGCTGTTTTCATTATACTCCATGTTATGTTTGGGTTTTTTCTATATTTTAGTTTCAATTTTCACACATGACTAGCCTATTTTATATAATTTTAAGTTTTCTAATTTGAATGTAGGCCTATGATTAAACCATCTGGTCTTAAAAGTATCTTTCGTTGATCCCAAATGTGTTTTGTTTTGACCATTTAAGTCATGTAATTTCGCTTTGTAAATGACTTTCGTATTACAAAAACCTTGAAGTGGGCATTTATTTTTATCTCTGCAGTTACATTCCTCATTAAAGATCTTGTTCTGTACATTGCATTTTAAGTCTTTGGCATTTTGCTTCTTTATGATATTTTCTAAATTAATAGTGCAGCTATAATTCAGTTTGATTGCATTCCAATTAAAAATTTTGTTTAGTTCTGAGCTTTTTAGAAAGTGTTTATCAATCAGTTAAAAAGAATATGATAAAATAAGGAAAGCACTTTATAAACTCTTTAAACAACTAGACTGAGGTAATAGTCAAAACAAATAGAAAAGTAGTCCAATATTTAGATGTAGAATTAAATTTACAAACTGGCAATGTCTCTCCATACATGAAAGTAAACAAGATCTAATCACCCTAAAAGCATAATCAAGCAATTCACAAGGGAATAGTACATGGGCTATCAAAACTTTTTCAAACAAAACAATATTTGATAAAAGAAAAGAAATTATGAAGATGCACTATGGAGGACAGATTTTATGTTTAACTGAACGTAGGCTAAAAGTATGGTCAAAAGCGCTCAGAAAAACAAAACATTCAAACAATTTTTACACAATTTATGTAAAAAAACTTAACCATAATACTTTCTCATTTTTAATGAAAAACACACACACACACCATTCCATCATTACATTGGGTGATTTGATTCCCTATAGAATCATCAATAACTTGCAGAAATTAATCTTAATTTCATTAAAGTACTAACTCTAATAATAAGTTTTTGACGCCTGAAACACATTAATACTTTAGAAAAAAAGTAAACTCAACACTAGTTTAGAATTCTGTTAAAAACAAAGTAGGCAGAAATAAGCAGAAACTACGTAACATTATTTGGTTTAAGCCACCCTTCAGCTGTAATGTGTAAACAAACATTGAAAAATTCTTCCTAAATTTAATTCAAACATTTCTACCATTCATCCACACTAAAAGATTTAACAAAATGTTGCATTAAGAACATAGATAAATATATTTCACAACATGATGTCAAATAAATACTTGGCCTACCCGAATAATTTAAGCTACCCTACTACTAATAACAATAACCCTTCTAAAAATAATGGAAACTAAAAAATAAAGATCTGCCTATTGAAAAGACAATGTACATCTGAAAGTGTTATTTATAGAGCTCGCATCCATTCAGATGATGTTAATTTTGGAGCAACTGCTAACATTTGGAAATATTGTTTTAAAAATCACACGTTTTAAACAATAGTAAATACAACAAAAGCACTGCTTTATTCATATATTATTGGAAATTAAAAGACAATTAGAACCCAATTATTACTTGGAATATTGTTGCTAAAACCAAATCTTATAATGGAAAAAAGGAGACAGATGTAACTTATGCCTTTAAAAAGAAACTTAAGTCATATAAATAACCCTAATCTGTGTAAGAAAAATATTTTAATCTCCTTCCAACATCATCTCGGAAGGAGATTTTCAATCTCCTTGGGAACATCAAGAAATGAATAACAAAATCAAAGTTACAGCACATTTCTTGCATCTTTCAAGCATGATATGCGAGTATGAATGGATTTTATCAAAAATAAGCAGACACAATGTTTGCAATTTATTTACTGACATGCCTAAAAGAAAATTTGTTGCCTAAATACAAATTTTAATACACACCCACACAGACTGATGAGGTGCTGGATATAGCACTGAAACAGCTCTTGTGTAGCAAAAAGCTTAAAAACTTCAATAACAATATTACTACAAATATTGTTCTGCTACATATCAAACACTATTAAAAAGTAAATACTATGAACTGTAGAGTGCTATTCCATTAGTTCTTGCTATTCAAATAAATATAATAAAAAATACTGCCAAGATTATTTTCTCCTGGAATTAAGCCAATTAAAAGTGGTTATTATTGAAGTTTAGACCTTGCAGTCAAATCAATGCCAAAGATTTACCACCCCAAAGTTTTTATTTGAGGTAATGTCCACTTCGTATCTGTCTGCAAACGATACTCCATTGATTGCAGTCATCAGAAAGTGATTTTTCTCTAGGAAGTCAATGTGACAAATGCAATATCTAGGTTGCACTTATGTATCCAACTTCCAACAAAAGTGTATAGAAAATATGGTAAAAATCAAAACTCCTTTTATTTAAAAACATTTTACTTGTTTGTACCTTTCTATTTTGAATAGAGATGTCCTCTTCCCCAGATTTAGTAATACTAATTTATACAGATCTAAGAAGCCACTTTTATTTTATCATCATTAACAGCAACAAAGGTAAAACATTTGCATTGCATACAAAACACATGCAACTAAAAACAAAATAAAATATAAAGACTTGGATTTTAAACTATTTTTTTTTTGTTTCTTTCAAACTAGATATGCGGTTACTCTTAGAATTTATTTGGTCTGTAACCAATAACTATTTCATTAGAAAAGCCCATTGGGCAAATTTCAGACAATATTTATAATTTACAATCAAGTGTTTGAGTCACTTTCATTTATTAAAGGAATAATATCAATTTTCAATGAACTGAAACCTTAACTAAGAGACTTTTGCAGTCACAGAATAGGTTTTTTCATTTCTGTGCCTACCATAAATTAGAATGCTAATGAGTAATTTCCACAAGATATCCCATTGTGGCCTTGTGCCAAGCTTAGCTTATATCTGTTTGTAGCAATGAAAATATTTAAAATAGAAAAAAAAATTTGCTTACATTTTCAAAGTTATAAAATTTTAATTCAGAACATGCCAGGGTCATTTAAATAGATAGATTTCTTATTTACACTGTTGCCCTCATCATATTCATGTTTCAGCAGTTGTATGCTCTGATCTTCTTCAGGAGATTGGAATTTCAAAAGGCCAGAGTATACAATGGCCGAAACATGAATATGGCAACCACGATGAGGACAACAGTCCAAACAATTTAAATAGTGCAAATAATTACAATACCTCATCTCAGAAATATAGACAAATAAATTTCTTAGATGTAACAGCCGTTTGCCATATTTAATGACAAAAAATTCTCTTGGGTCCAATATGCAAGATAAGCTGTACCCTAATATTTAATCACTGATCATCATCAGTAATTAGAGGCAACTCTAATACATAGCTTTTTTTTCTTCTTCTTCCTATATATTTTTTCAGAACATCAAGATTTGAACTGAACCAAAAATATTTGGTCATTTTGTTACATTTTAGAGGAAGGATGAGCATTTTGATCATTTTCATGCTGGGTAGCACCAATTTCAAGATATCAGTGATAGCAACCAGGATTACAATTTTAGTTATTTTTCCAAGTTCAATATGGAGCCCCTTTTTTATGGTTGCCATGAATTAGGAAATATAGTAAAGAGAAATGTTTTTGTAACACACATCCCAGCTTCAAGGATGAAATTGGGTAAGTTAGAGATTCTTGACATTCTAATACATTCTGATTTTATTTGCCAAGCATAAAAAGGATACATATATTTAAACTTATTTATAAATGGAATTTTGTGTGTGTGTGTGTGTCCCGTTACCTATAGACTCAGAAATGGCTGAACCGATTTTCTTGAAAATTTACACAGTTGTGCTATAAGCATCTGCGAGTGTTCTTAGCTAGGTTTTGTGTCGAGGTACCCCCGATAAATATCGAAAATTGATAATCGAAAAAAATCGGATTATAGAAGGAGTGGTCCAATTTTAATCAAATTTGATACACTCATAGACAAAGACATAAGAAACGATATTCAGAAGTTTCATGGTTGCAGTTCTTACAATAGTGCAGAAAATCTATAATATATATGTATATAAAAGGCAAGATGTTTGTGTGTGCGTCTGTTTATCTGCCTGTATGTCTATTTTTTTCAGCCCTTTTATTTTAGTTTTTGCTTCAGGATTGGCTCTAAGTAGGTATAATTGTAGTTCTTAGTCTCAGCCATGATACCATTTATTCAGAGGACTTATTTAGCCTTCAAAAATCAGTTTACGACGAAAAAACTTATTTGATATTGATACCAGGAAATCAAAATTTGACTTACATCCATTCATTTTTCTTTCAGTCTACGGTTTCGCTTTAACTGGAAACAACTATTGCTTTTTAGTCTTTTGTGCCAACATCCAAAGAGTCTGAGCTCCAGGACCATGGATTAGTTTTAATGCTTTCATTACCCCCGAGCAATGCCGGGCTATACTGCTAGTGTATATATATAAAAAAAATAAAAAAAAAACAAAGAAAAAAGTGATATAAAATGTTATATTTTGTTGCAATGAATGGATTTGATTTGTATATGAGTTACAGTTTTCTTGCATTTTGAGAGAGAGAGGATAAAAAAAAGAAAGCTTTCTTTCCTTTCTTCCTTAAAACGAACCAACCAAACAATCAGGGTAATATCAACACAAAGGATTTATTCAAGTGCCTGAACAAAGGTTGCATTGAATATTAATGACAAATAAACAAAAAGAAAATAAAATCCTATCCGTTCATAACTCAATACAGATAAATGATCAAGTACCTATAAGCATATCACTGGATAAGCAATATCATATCTAGATAAGTGAAAACTTTCCCCCTCTTCAATTTTGTGAGGTTTTAAGAGAGAATACAACTAATGTCAACAAACAAACTTAATTGAACCTGCATATTTTAAATATCAAGCACATAAAATGGAGTTAAATCAGCTCTGCACAAGTGAGAGGGTCAAAAGTTATTTTGTATCTCTTGACAATAAAGAATGCCAACTGAAGATCAGCAAACAAGTTTCAATATTGAAATCAGCTGCAGATTAACAACTAGCTTCACTTGAATTACGGAGATTCTAGATAAAGTTCACAGTAAAAATCCATGCACAACTATTGAAGCTGTTTGAAGGAGAAGACGACTAAAGCTTTAAAGGGAGGAGAAAGTTACTGAAAAATTAAGTTGAAATCTTCAAGTAGAAATCAAGATCAAGTGAACCACATCCGTGACATAAAAATATACTCGTAAAAGCAGTATCTTAAAAGGACTTCTCTTTTGGGCTTTCAAAACTGACCATTCCTCTTGGTGCAGATTCAGTAGTAGATTAATTTTGTGTGGCTTAAATCTTTTACAACTGCATAAAAAATGTATGTCAAAAACAATGACTATGGATATTCAGTTTTTGTCAGGCATCCATTGATAATAGAATTAGAAACAGTCATTTTAGTTAGGAATTCACTTTCATTTAAAATCATAAATGCACCAACTTAGGTTTTGGTCACACATTTTCTTTACCATTGTATATCTTTCCGTGAAAATATATAACAAACAAAACACACACTGATATCTATGTAGAAGTGCTGAAAAATTATTGACCTGGCATAGTCCCAAAAATATGACCAAATAATTTTTTTTTTTTTAAAGATTTTCACTAGGATTGACAACTTTTCTGGATATGCCTTACTCAAACATATCTTATGTAGAAATGTAATTTTCTTTGATTTGTATACAATAATTTGTGAGTGGAGGATATCCTTGCTGGGGTAGAAATCGGACATGATGGTTTAGTTAAAAGCTAAAGTAAACAAGATTTTATAAAATCTTGTTCACATTGATTATCCCTTAAAATTTAAGCTTATACAAAATTCCTAAACTTTGTTGTAAAAATTCCATTAAGAAGAGAAAAGAGGTTTTTCTTAATTCCTTGTCAATAGAAAAGAGGACAAAATCTTTTGGAAAAAAGAATCTAATCCAGAAAATATCAGGTCATGTCACAGAGATATCTCAAAAGTGAGTGTTAATATCTGTACTAGTTTTAGTAAAGTTCTAATAAGTCATTACCTAGTGAGCTGTTACATTTACTTCAGAAGCCTATTGAGTCAGTGCTAGTAATCAACTCCCAAAACAGGAGGACTACTGTTATTTACTAATGTTCTAATGTAAAGGTTTTGACAAAGATTTTGTGGAGTTGAAGTTAAAAAAAAAAAAATTGTATAAAACTTGTGTTAACTACACAACCTTCCAGACTATTTCTTAATTGTATTAATAAGAAGTCTTACAATTTCTGTGTGCCAAGCTAGAGAGTCAAAAGAAAATTTAGATAGCTTTATATTATCAAATTTGCACCCCCCGCCCCACCATCCATTCCAAATTTAAAGTTCAATGTCATTAACTGGGACAATACAGAATTCGGTGGAGGAAAAAAAAAATGCAGATTATAAAGTGACAAGAGATTAATTGCTAGAAACACATCTACTGTATTAGAAAGATTCTGCAGGATTAATCTATCAAAGTACAGAAAGATAGATCTTCATTTGATGTCCAACTGTTGTTTTCTGACAGCATAAGTAGGGGGGAGGGAATTGTAAAAGCAAGGGAATTTTAACATATATAATTACCCAGAATTGAGAGTTTATATTTTCTCTCCCTGACAATATATCAAGCATAAATGTGTGTATGTGTGTGTGTTAACTAACACAAAGCAAAAGCTCCCAAAGATGGCACTTTTCTCCAGTTTATTTTATTTATTTATTATTTTTTTTTTAATAAAGACTGGGTGGGGTAACACAGATCAAATTAATTTTTTTTGTAGTGAGAGAAGATAGTGAGGTCCATCCTGACACACAAAATAAAAGAAAAACAAAAACAAAAATTTCATACAACACACACTTCAGCAGATGTAGTCATCCAAGTTTCCTGGCCAAGAAGATTTCTGATGAAAGCGGCCAGAGAAGAAGAAAAAGCCAATCGTGTGCAGCATCAACAGCCAAACAAGAATCAAAGAAAGAAATGTAAACAAAGCCTACCTGTTATTAACTAAGACACTGGTAACTTTGGCTTCATCAAAGAAAGATTGGAGGGAGGAGGGAAAAAAAAAAAAAAGAAAAAAAAGAAAAAGAAAAAGCAAACAAAACCGCAATGGCAGTCTAAAACCTACCTGTAACAACAACATATGGCACATAGGAATTGTGCAGCCACATGTCTAGTATTATTTGAGAGGGACTGCAAATGTGGGCTGCTTATTAGAGAAAAAAAAATAAGTGGGGTTGGCATGTGGATATTCATAAAATGATTGGCTAAAACATATGACAGAGTTCCAGTAGATAGAAGAGGTTTGCTGAAGAAAGATTTTGGCCACTTATTGCAAATGAGAATTTATATTTAGATAGAGTGGGGGAGTGGTTAAGTATTTTAAATTTCAACAAGATGTATGCAAGAAATTGGTGGGACAAGTATTCATTTGTTGCCATATTGCAAAAAAGCCTTTGAATTCCTTGTACAAGTCAAATGAATCCAAAACGAGCTACAAATCAAAGTTAGCTCCTATTTACTTTTGTATTACAAATGTTGACGGCTGCTGCTGCAGTCTTCAATATTGTGAATTTAGGATCTCTGTAAAAAGGCCTGACTTGAACTGGCTTTATCAAAACAGGACGAGGAAAATGATGGTCTTTTGCCCTGTTAATCCATAAAAGAGTATCACCAATCCCACTAGAACCAGGCAAGAAAATGTCAAATAAATTGCTAATGTTAGTGTTTGGAAAGTATTTACATCTGTCACCCGTATGACTTATGAGTCAACCAAGGACAGGATCTTCATTGACAGAACAATCATTGATCGAGACAGAAGAAAATGCAGGGCATGATTGGTGTCAATGGAATTACGTGTATTAAACGGCCATGATTTATATGGGTTAACCAACTAGGAACTGAGGCTGAATGATAGGAAACTGTCTAGAGTCAGTTTATCACCATCTCTTCTATCTGGCAGTGTGTTAGTCATAATGCAATGAGTTTGATTGGGAAAACTTGCAAAAAGGGAATTTTGTTTCAGCAAAGCTACCATCTGCAGCATTTTGTTTTTTTTTATTCAGGAATGGCAACCTTTCATTTTGCATCCCAATGTCATAGGTGAAAAAAAAAAAAAAAGAAAAAGAAAGGGGGGGGGGTTGACTACCTACAGATATTCATGTTTTGATCACTACAACATTTCATAAGTGGCAAAACATTCAGAAACAAAACAGTTGAAAACAACTCTTTCAAAATATTCTTGTTAATGGGGGGGGGGTGAGAGGGAGGAGAGGGCTCAGATTTCTCTAAAAAAGTAGGAAAAAAAAAAAAAAAAAAAGTGTTTTCTTTCAGTTGTGGGTGTTGAAAATGATTAAACATTTGTCAAAAATGTAAATCCATTTAACTTTATATACATCTCCTTTCTGGTAAAAATGTAATTACTTTCCAAACACCTATATACATGTTTGAGAAGTATATCATTGATTTTTAAGTAAAGAGTAAATTTTTTTTAACCAGATGATCAAGAGAAGTTTGCCTGGGAAGTCCTTCCCTCTCTTCAGTTTAGTTTCATTTTATTTGTTCTAATTTTAGATGTATTTAATTTATTGCAACATCAGTGAAACACTTGAACCACAAAATCCTTTAATGCGGTAAGTTTTCACTATAAGCAGAAAGAACAAAGCAGGCAAATAAGTACAGCAGTGTGGTTACATCAAGGCCTGTACAGGAATCAAAGCAAAAAATTCTAAACAGGTCCAAAATTTTTTAAAGTTAGATATAGAAATGAAAGATTTTGTACCATTTTGTCATGAGCAATATTAGATTTTCAAAAGATGAAATCTGAATGAATTGATAACAGAAATTATTTTAGTGAAGTCCAAAAGAAGAAAAGAAAGGTGCAGTAGATAGGCTAATCAATATCCCCACCCCCAGCCTCAATGAATAACGACCAATCCCTCATTTAAACAAATCAGTTTAACACACTGTCAACTTTCTGGTGATAAGAAATCTTATTAAAATTTCATTAAGTGCATGTCAACAAAAATGGCATTGATTTTAAAGCAAAAGTTTAAGAACTTTTGTAGTTTCTTAGAAAAGAAACTATTTATCCTCCACAAGTCAACCAAATATGTGCATATATAGCTAAAATGATTGTAACTTACAAAAATTTCAGCATTACATCATTTTGGTACAAGACACCAAGGATCAAAAACACTACTTGACAGTAATGCTGTGTAGAAACTAACTTGCTGACCATTAAATCACAAAATATTCAAGTTAATGAATGTTATATTGCAGAGAAAGGAACATCAATGTAAGAAACAGTCAGCAAGCTAGTCCCACAAAACATTACTACCATTTAACAGATTCACTTTTTCCTGGGTGAATTAGAATTTCACCCTTGTGTCAAAACTTAATTCCTTGTGTGTGTGTGAAAAAAAATTATTAACAAAAATCAGTTGGGTGAGAGAAAAGTAAAACTCCATTTTATTTAGGCACTATGGATGTGATAGTCTTTAGTATTTTCAAAATAAGGCTGAAAAAAATTTGAGAAATTGTTATTCTAATGGAGAAAAAAAAAAAGAAAAGAAAAGCTGACCTTTATATAACTAGGAAACTGCTAATCTTTTAAGCAAAGTTTTACTCATGACAAATACTGTTAATTTTGTAAGTGAATAATTTTCAGTTACATAACAGTTACATAAACAAATGTAGATTTTCTGTATAATAAAAAACAAAACAAAAAAAAAACTAACCCACATAAATTTTTAATGACACCCCCACCCCGGGGAGGAATATGTAATGTTCATTAGGGAGAAAATATTTCTTGGCCAACTTTGGAAGTGCACATATCCAGCCATAATTAGTTTGGGTGCTGCACTGAATGCACTTTTGTAATTGAGGAAGAGTAATTGAAATTGATTTAAAAGAAATTCACATTTGATTATTACTCCATGGTTTTCTTTTTTTAAAAAGAAAAATGTATTTCATAAACTAGTTAACATTTAAATAAATTAAGCATAAATAAAGTGCACATTGCTTTTCAACATGAGTGACACGAAATACGAATAAAACAAAATTTAATCTCAGCTTTGAGCTAGAATTTATTTAGTTGAAATTTGCGTTATTAAGTAATATCTTATGTTCAGTCTCCCTTCAGGTGTAGGTAATCATAGCCCTCCACATCTTGTCCCTTGTGGCTCTTAAGTTTTGCCTTTTTGTTATTTCTCCCAAACCCTGTTGTCATCAAATATGTTACATGTCACTTTTCTATTCCTCAATCTGTCCAGTGAGTATCAGGTTTTCTAAACCCTCTTATCTGCCCCAGAAATGTCAACTGTTTCATCCTGATATTAAGTATATAAGTTTCCTTTCAGTTCCAATTTTCTCCAAAACCACATCTTTACTCACATATTCAGTCCATGGAATCCTCAGCATCTTTCTGTAGAACATTTATTGCTTAAAATCTCTTTATCCGAGGAGATGGTCCAGCATTCATTGCCATATAGGAGGATTAATATCACAACAGTTTAGTTTAGTACTTTTTTTTTTTTTTGTTCCTAACAAAATTTTTCTGTTAGAATACTTAGCTTTTGAAATGCATATTTGGCCACTTCAACACATCTTTGGATCTTAATGTTGCACTTTATGTCCTGCTAGAACACTGCCCATATATATATATATATATATATATATATATATATGTATGATACCTGTTTTATTTTAAATACACACACAATAATGATTTAAAGCAGCTGTGGTCACTTTCAGGGTTTAATTTTATTATATTTTATAGACTTCGAAAATCAATAAATTAAAAAGAAATTTTTTTTTAAAAATTATCTGGCAACAGGTATTTCTAATTTTACTAAAAAATATTTAGTTCAAAATTCTTTTCATTGTTAGGTTAGTATTTATTATTTATACATAAAAAAAACTTTCTGTAACTGAGTCAGGATGAAAGCATTTATGAAAAGTTAACACTTGCCAAATGTCTTTCTGAGTTTCACATGAATGGTTTAATAATGCTTCTTTTATTGAAATGCCATTTCAATTAGATGACAAGAGTGGATGAAAAGGTCAATGCCAAAATCTCAGATTTGAATTATTACTGGTTGGCTCTGATATCACTCACAGCCAGAAAATAGTTGCTGCCTCTGCACTTGCCAACATCAAAAATCCCAAGAGGGTGTTTCTGAACTTTAGAGGCATCTCAAATGATTAACCATTTGAGAATTGAAATATGCATTTTCATAAGGAATAATCCTGAATTTATAGATTTATTTATATAACAAGTAGCCAGTATTCAATAAAAAGAAAAGAAAAAATTTTATATATATATATATATATATATATATTCCAGTAATAAGCATCACCAGTTTTGGGTCTCATTTTACATTAAATACATCTAATTATGATCTGTTCATGTTTCTGAGATGAAGTATTGTAACTATTTACATTGCTGCTATCTTTATTGTCATATTCACAATGTTTCATCGATTGTATGTTCCTGCCTTCTTCAGGTGATATACGTTGGAACACAGGGGTGACTTGACCTAAAGGGTTGGAGTTCAATACCTGGCCACACCAGAGGTGAACAAAAACTTGGAGAGTTGAGCTACTGAAGGAAATTAATTGAAATCTCCAGAAAAGGCATAGCACATGAACTAGAACAATCTACCCTGTCAAGTAAAAGAATCTAGTTTGAAATGTTAATGAAGGCAGAATTATACAACAGCCGAAAAGCTTGGATTATGACAAAGATGAGGACAACAGTTTGAACAATGTAAATAGTGTAAATACACCCAATTATCATTAATCAAAAACAGAATTATAATTTATTCACTCTTAATGAAACAAAGTAAATGAGGGATTGGTGAACATTCAAGCTCTTCAGGGAAACGGATGAACTGGAAAGGGAAATGGAAGTGGGATGAAAGAGAAATTAAAAGCAGCAAAGACTTTCTAAAGAAAACAAGGTTACCAACCTGCTATAGGATCCATTGATTCTCTGCCATTAGGTGAAAGCCCTGATAAAGTAGATCCTCCGGGTGGTATGTGCATGTTAGCTCTCCTAGAACGAGTGCTTCCAACGCCCCGTGCTGGATGAGGTATTCGCCTGACATGCCTGATCCCACTTGGTTCCTCGTAAGAAAGAGTTAAGGACAAGAATGAAACTTATAGGCCATTTTAGTGTTTGGGCCTCAACTTTTATACAGAACATGCAGTGGCAAACAGGTTCTTAAAATTCAAGACAACAAACAAGAAGCTTGTGAACATACAATAGGATTACTTTCATCCACTGCAATCAGTTTTAAGAGAAATCTTTAGGTTTAAATTATTTCTTGCCAAGATTAAAGAGTGCTTAAGATATTATCGACACTTACAAAGGCCAAGCAGCATTTCAAGCTTTCAAGACATGACAAAATACAAACAAAAAACATTGTCACCTTTGAACTCATCTTAAACAAAATTTAAGATGCAACAAACAATTGTTGATGCAGACTTCTTGCCAGTAAGTGAATTTATATGTGGTGGCAGTTTGAAATGAGAATTCTGATGGTTGTAGTTTGTCCAATAAGGTGAATTACAAGTGATTGAGGGTGTGTATTGTGAAAGAGTTACTGAATACAGATCTGTAACAACCCCCCAGCCCTCCCAATATCACCCAGAAGAATTTGGTCAACAAGAAAATTTTCTTTTGCTTAAAAATGGTCAAGACAGACCAGATTGTAGAAATCAATTTTGTCTGAATTGTTGAACTGACTACTAGTCAGGAGCATTGCTGTTTTCGCTACACATTGTGAACAATGCTGACACTAAGTCACAAATCAGAGAGGTAAACTCCAGCATCACAGAATTTGAAGAGATTAAGCTGAACCATAATTCGCAACAAAAACACTTACGCGAGTAATGTTAGTATAAGAAAGAGTTGGTTGTCTATTCTGAAAATAAATTTCCTTCTAGCTTGTCCTTTTTGTTTTTGATAGTGATCAACCCCCTTGTTTTAATTGAAATAACACATGGGTGGGAATATAAACTGATGGCTCTAGGCGATATGGAAATTGAGAAGAGATTCAATTATAGCAGTAATAGGTTTCTTTAATTTAAAATTAAAAACCAGTGAATGCATTTTTTCAAGAATGAATAACACGTGAAAAGACCAAGAAGAAAGAAAGGATATAAATTCCCTTGATGTTCTATGTTCTAATGTGAGATGTGCAGAAAAATCATCAGTCACATGGTTAGGATCCCCACCAGGCAATGCAGCACATATTGGACAAACCTGAAACGATAAAAGAAATTATTACTTAGAAATTATTGACTTAACTTGATAATGGCAAGATTGAAAATATGTAAATTTTCTGTCAGTTTTAATTAAAAAGACTTTCCAAGACCATTTTAATTAGAAGACAAATTCATTCTTCCATTCAAATAAGGGAAGTTCATTGTCTTCAAGCAAAGAAAGCTAAAAAGAAAACACTGCACAAGGAAACAATATTTGAAGTGACAGAAAATTGCCTTAAAGAAAAAGCATTCATTTTAAAATTCTCTGTAAGTTACTTGAAAGTTGATAAAAACCTGAAGAAGAATAGAGTGTAACACAGTTAAAGAGTTTAGAACAAAAATGAGAAACATTAGTTGAAAATGGAAATAATGATAACTCCTCATCCCAGAAATTGAAGACTTAACTTTACTATATCATTTGATAATCATATTCTAAAGTTACTCATGTCAAAAGTAACACTAAATTAATGATCATAAAAATTTACTAATATTTTGTTTACTAGATCCAGATCCACCCCTCAGTTATATATTTTTTCTTTCATTTTTCTTGACTTAAGCAGAGATTCAACTGATTTTGAAAATAAGAGAATTAGAAAAAAGTCACTATATACTTACTACTTCGGTAGAGGCATCTGCATGCTCTGATGTGACATGCTCCTGTAAAGTTACTTCCGTAAACCCCATTTTGCCACAATATGGACAAGTGAAAGACTGTGCCTGCTCGGCAGGCAATGCTTCTCCCCCATAATACAATTCTGAAACAAATCAAAATTACTTCCGTGAATGTAACGCCAAAAATAGGTACCCTAAACCAAACTAGTTTAAAGTGCAAAACTATGTCAAAGTGGTGAAATTTCCTTCCAAATACTGATATCGTATTTTTGAGGCTATTTTGATAAAATTCATACATAAACAAAATTTAACCTTTTCTCATTCTAAAACATACAATTCTTTATGTGTGATTATTCTCTCAGTGATGGAAAGAGCTTTTCCATATTTTCAAAGTCGTTAATTTCATAGTGGTTTTCACATTTTTGGTGCACTATGTCTTCATACACACATCAAAATAACCATCTTAAAAATAAAAACAAAAGAAATTGTTAATTTAGTGGTCTTAAGTTGTCTTTTGTAAAAGACAAGTTGAAAAGTTTAGTGGAGAAATTGCCAGAGAAATTCAACATGCACAAAAAAGAATTTACACCTTGTAGAGCAAAGTCTTGTCTTTAATAACCAGTTGGTTTTATATATATCTGCACCAATACAACAAGGGGCACATAAATCAAAAGGAGTTCACTGGGTTTATTTTTTGCAAAACTGTCGGGTCTGACAAAATTTGTATTGCCAACCGAGTTAATAAACATTGCCAGACGAATCTTTTTTTTTTTTTTTTTTTTTTTAAAATCAAACTAGTTTTCTTATTGATGAATATCAGAATTTAAACATTTCTTTTATATTTTCTTTAAAGATACATTTCAAATCTGCATAAAATATCTATTTTCTTAAAAGTTTATATAAAATAAAACAATAAAAATTGAATATATTTGTTATTTAAATTCTAACACGTTCTCAAAAAAATCTAAAATAAAATTGTCCAAGTTTCCCTTTTAATGGACATACATTTTTTTTAACATTTGTAGCTGGTGCAATTTTCAAAAACAACCAATTTTCTTAACTTGTATGTTAATTTTTCGGGAAGGGGGGGGGGGAGGAGAGAGAGAGAGAGAGAGAGAGAGAGAGAAAAACCCACAATTCTTCAAATTTTGCAAACATGCATTGTCTTTTGCCCCCCACCCATCTGCGATCATAATGGAAAAATAAGCATAGCATCTTTTTAGGCAGGCATCTGTCCCTTTTCTTTATGTACTAGCCCCGAGAAGTAAGTTTCCTTTAAGTGGGAGAAGTAGGCTGAAGAAGAAGACCACAGATTCCTTGCAATAATATCTGCCAATAAATTTAAAATTTCTAATGAAGGGAATAGATGTTTTGCTGATGTAAATTTTAATGGTGCTGTCTCCTTTTAAATGGAACAAAGAAAAAAGGTGCTCAGTGAATCCGAGTATCAAACAACTAAAACATTTGTGACAAAGAAAAACAACTCAGTTATGAGCACTAAGGCCAATGGTATGCAGTATTCTATGACTGTTATACTGACAAAGTCATTGGTATTAAATACTAATCCAGTGCAGTAATCAAAATTTTAGTTCCAACTAAAGGCAGAAATTATTTTTATGGGCTTTGTTGAATGACATTGCACAAGTGATGTCAACATTTATTTTTAGATGGGACTTTGATATAATACCATTGTCAAGCAATGATAGGATCTGGAGTGTTCCATGAATATTGGCTGCAGCAGAGACTTAAAGAGACAATGCAAGCAGACGATTCCAACTGTCCAAAAAATCTTTTCAATCACTTCCAATAAATGTATTCTCATTCATTTCAGTTTTTTTTTTTAGTTTGAAGATAAATAAGCTCAAAACTTTACAATAAGCATTTGTTTGAAAAGTGGAAAAAAAAAAAAAAAAAAAAGATTCAGTTTGTGAAAAACAAAGTTAAGTTTTGTAGTCATTACTGTCCCATTTTGATGAGTTAAAAATTGCATCATTTAACAAGGTTTTCCAAATGAGATACATGTAAGAGAAAAGGTATATTACAGAGAAGAGAATTGTTTTATTGAATTCCCCATCCTAAAATTAGTAAAGTTTCAAGGTTTCAGGAACATACCTCCATCGATATTTTTTTTATGGCAAGTTCAGGATGGTAAACATTTGACCTGCTTTTGTCTTGGGCTTTTGGCTGTTATTTTTATTGTTGAAATGAAACTTATGTGAACAGTTAGAAGTGTCCTTCTGTGTCAGATTTTAATTATCTTGTTTTGGAAAATGCAATTTCCCCCCAATGTTTAGGCTGGTTTGATCTAATTGGTTCTATTAATACTATCATTTCTTTTACTTCAATACCTTATATAAGATTACATTTATAATGACTTGCTTGAAGCCTGCATCTTCAGTTATACTCTCTTGACAATGGCATGACAAAAAAAAACTGACAAAATTTGTATGATCATAACTTTGTTGCGAGTTGAATTACCAAGATAAATTTGGCACCATTTTTCGAGTTTTATTAAGTTCTCTGTGACTGTAAAGATTTTAGATATATTGAAAATAAAATTATAGTTTGGGATAACTACTGATAAGGAAGTTTCTCTTGGAATAATATATTCAATGTTCAATTTTATATATTATTTAAAAAAAAAAGAAAAGAAAAAAAAAGCCATTATTTAAATTTAGTATTTATAATAAAAAGAAAAAATACCATGATCAAAAACCTATTAAAAGAAAAAGAATATTCAAGCAAAATGAACAAAAATTAGAAATGTTAACCACCATTAAGAAGAGACTTTAGAAAGGACTTTTTTTTTTTAAAAGAATATTTGAAATAAATTTTACTTAAAATTTGTCTACTGTGCATATCAAACGAATATCAACAGAGAATGATGAATTGTCAAAAACAATATTTCAATTCTGTGAACCAAAGCATGCCAAGCACAAAATACATTTTTATTAAAAAATCATGGCCAAAGCAAGAAAAGCTTAATTGTGCACACACTAGGAAATTTTATTAAGCCTATTTCTGAAAATCAACTAAAAATTCTTTTTGTATCAAAGATCCTGATTATGGGGAAGATATAATGTAAAATTTATAACCTGGCCATAATTGAATCCTGTTGTCAAGAGAATTTACTCTCATAAGCCCATATCATTGCCAAAAGTAGAAAACATGCATTTTCAGACTTCACTTGGATTCCTTTTGATATAGAAAATATCAAAGACTGATAACGAAAGGGTTGGCATTTTAAGTTTTTGACAGATTAAGGCAGAAGATATTTAAATAAATTAAGACAGGTTTTGGTGCATGCAACTGATTGACAGTGAGACCCCCCCCCCCCAACCCAATATATATCTAAAAAGTATTGTATCAATGTTCTAGCAAGCTTCTGTTCCCTCCAAGAGCAGACTGATACTGAGCCTTAGATAGTATTCCATATATAATGGGACTGATACATATATTTTTTTAATGTGTCAAGACAATTTTAAGGAAAAGAAGTATGACAAAAGGGAGTTGAGGTCAACACCCAGCAGCAACAGTTCATCACATGCTAAAATGCAATCTTAAGGCTGCTGGCTCCAATGTCTTTTTATATTTATATATGCTCTATCCCTGGTATTGAGCACTTTTACCCATAAATATAACATACCTTAAAATTGTGTGTGTGTGTGTGTGTGTGTGTGTGTGTGTGTGTGTGTGTGTCTAGAACAAAAATTATAAAGCGCTTTGGTTTCTATCTAGAATAGGTTTTATTTTATAAATGATCCCCTCAATGCATTATGGTTTTTAAACTTTTAGTCTATAATCACAGGAAGAGCATTTGGATGTGATAAGTTTGTCTTGCTAGAATCAATTATGGCAGTAGTGAATTCAATTTTCAGTGTGTGGTGCCCCATACTTTCAGCCTTGTGCCAATTCTAAAGTACACCACCACATTGTCAACATCTTCAAACTAATTACTCCTTTACCTGGTTCCCTTGCTACAAATGAACCCTGTCTCTTCAAAAACACAAATAGTTGCAGAAAAATTCTGCTGAACACACTTCCTGGTAAAACAGATTTTTTTTTTCTTTCTTTCAGGAAGAGTGCTTCTTGGCCAGAGAAAAAGATTTCCAGCATCATTTTCTCCTTGCATATTTGCATGTCTGGAAGAGAAAAGAAAATCTCGACCATTTTAATGAATGTGACTCAATAATAGATCCTTTAAAATTAAGCGTAACTTATTTTCTATATGTATTTAAAACAATATCTGTGAAGTTGATAAAGAACTGATAACATTGAATTTTACCAAAATCAGCCTTCGTCAGTATACACTGGACTGGGTGATCATTAGAGTGTCTGGTTGTAGTTCCACCTGCACCTGCCTCATAACAATTTGCACAGAGATCATAATCATAGCAGACAAGACATTTGTATCTTTTGCCACGAAAGTTGCCCTTCAAACAGGAATCACAGCTCACACCTGAAAAGAGAGAAAGAAAGAAAAAAAAAAAACCCAAAAATATCGAGATTAAAAACAATAAGAAACATTTTTTTAATTTTATACAAAGCCAACAAGATGAGAGTTTAAGAGAAATATGAATGAGCGAGTCACATGATTCACTTATAGTTTTAGTAAAGTAATTAATGAGAGGATAGTATTAAGTACTAGTTTGACACTGCCTGCCACAAGGAATTCTGCCAGAAGAAAAGCCAGTAACAAGATTAAGCTGACAACATTAGCAAAAATATCGACCATTTTTTTTATTTTCTAACATAGTAACACATTGCTATTTTTAAGCAATAGCCATTTTTGTGTTAACAGAAAAAACAAAAACAAAAACAAAAAAAAAACAACAACAAACTCACTCTCCATTTCATGTCTTTTGAGTGATTATATAAATGGAAGGAGGGGGATATATAGTTGAACATGATTTGAAGAAAAAAAAAAAAAAAAAATTTTTTTTTTTTTGAAGCCAATGATTTGTGTGGCTGATATCATTTAAAAATATGACAAATGACTTTATTCTGTGTGCACAATGTCTGTCAACTAACTAGACGAGTATTACTAACACTTTTTTTGTAGTTGGTTGTCTATGTGAATTCATTGGTTATGAGACTTGCAGTAGCCTGCGTCATGTATTTTTATGTTCTTGTTCTAGAGGTGCATACACACCAACAGTTCAACGAACTCGCGTTGATCACAAAACAAGTACCTTTGATCTTTGCTTTGTTTGATTTTTGAGGTCTTTTGGCTCCAAATTCAATTTTTGAGGCTTGCAAATGCATCAGATGCTTTTTTTTAATCCAAAGTACTATCTCAACACCAAGGGAGCAGTGGTGATTAAGGGTATTACCAAGATAAATAACTAAACTCTGTAGCTGTCAACATAAATCAATAATTCTATATATTTCTTGCTGAGGGCAGGTTGGAATATCAACACTATTTTATTCAGACTAATAGATAAAACAAAAACCATATAGGAATGCTAGAGTCGGTCCAAACTGTTGCATGTGTTGGATAGTGCTTGCAACCAGGTCACAGTTGTCCACATAAAGGAGGTTGCATACAATACTCAGAAGAACCTTTATTCTTGCCATGAACCTGCACAGTTTATATAGTTTGCAAGAAGAGTAGAAAAGAAGATTATTTGTTTTATTAGCATATTTTATCACCCCAGTGGATTATTTAATACTGAAACTGTATATTTTTTATTTATTTATTCAGGAATGTTTCAAAATATCACAAGTTGTATCCTTTTGGAGTATTTCAAAACAAGTTTTATGGTTCAAAGTCTAAGCTCTATTTTCAATAGAAGTTGGAATTACTTCTTCAGATATCCTATTATTTGGGCAGTGGAAGAGTCATTTCAGATCTTATGCTTGGTAATAGTGGCCACACATTTTTGTGGTTCTTAACATTCTATCAAGATATGCAAGACGGTGAGAAATTGATTGTAGTGGATACACAGAGGTGTAGTTTCTACCTTGAGAGTGTGGGTGTGTGTCCAATTCTTATCCTAATGAGCACTAACTCTACAGTCAGTCAATGGCTTTACATTCTTTCTGGTTTTCTGATGTTCATATAGATTGTTTGGGAACATCTCCTTGCCATTTTCTTTGATGTTGTGTGATGTGCTGTGTAATTTTGTTTTTATAATTTGTATATGGGAATTTGACATTAGTTTCTGTTGCCCCACTTGCTAGAGGGCCTGTTTCATGATTTCCTTGGATTCCTATATAGCTAAGAATCCAGACCAATATAATTGTTTTGTGCTTTATTAACTGATGGCAAGTTTCTAGAATTTCTTAGATGAGCTGTTCTTTTATTATATTTTCAAGACTGCCTATCCTATAAATTTTCTATCATTTTAAGTGGCATTTTAATGGCTTTTAGTTCAGCTGTATAGATGGAGAAATTATTCAGTAGCCAGATTTCTTTGAGTCTGTCAGTGGCTGATACGCTTATGTCTAGGATTTTTGAACGATATTTGTCCTAGTTCTCTGTACATACAAAAAGAAATAGTCGGCAAAAGTATGTCAATGTTAGAGCTATCTTATTTATAACCGGTGTTACATTATCAGATCTGTATTTGTTCTAGAACTTTGTTAATCCAAAGTCCAAGTGAAGAGATGGCTGTTCATTTATTTCTATAGAACTGAATATATTGAGGTTCATATATTGGGTCTGCTCAATTATTTGGCTTGCCTCCTGTTAGTGTGTGTCTGATGCAGTGTTTGAATGTTCAATTTGATAGGAAGTTTCCAATGAATTTAGCCATTCTTCCTTTTTATTCCCATCCTGCGCATGTCTTTTAGGATACCATGCTTCAATGTGGTTTGGTTGAGTTTTATAAATATACTGGCAGCACTTTACCAGTTAGAAAGTAAGTCCAATGAACATCAGTTTTCAGACGTCTCTGCAAAGAGGCTCTCACACCATTTTGCAAAGATATACTTTGAAGTATGAAAACTGGAGAAAAAAGTTTTTTTTGGGAAAATGGTTTTAAGTGAGCCACTATCGCAAGAAAATTTTTTTTTTATAAAAAAGTCAATTTCTTTGATGAAATTTATATAATTTAGATTGATATTCTCCAAAAAATTCAAGTTATCTGAAAAGTATTTGTTTTGGATTTGGCTTAGATTACGGCAATTTAAGTGTTCAGTTGTAAATTGTTCCTGTCACGGAATGTATTTTTGAGCTTCTTTATTTTTTTTAAAAAAATTTGATGGGTTATATATGTGTGACCAATTCGATGTCTGGTTAGTATCACTTCCTCTCTTATCGTTCTGGAACTGGACAGTTTTTCGCTGATAATGGAGAAAAAGTTAAAACGTTTATTTGTACAGGTGTTCCATAATTTCTGCCCTCTTTCTTTAATGGCCCTGTTTATTCTGGGTCTGAAGTCAGTGTAATCGTATGTTAAAAGGTGTCATGTTCAGTGATTCCTTTGCCATTTTGTCAGCTTTATTTTCTTGAATGCCACTGTGACTCAGTATCCAGCATACAACTATTGTTGCATCTTTTCCCCTATAGATAAGGTCAAGCCTATATAATAATTTATTTACTAAAGGGTTTCTTGTGTTTTTATTTTTTGAATTTGTCTATTTCAGTATCGAGGTTGGATTTATTTCTATTTTGTTGATCAGTTTTTCCATTTTTTTGTCAAACAAATTTGTATTTAGAATTGAAGATACAGTGATAGGCAGAGTTAGATGGATTGGATTGGAGTTTTAGGTAATAGTGTAATGCTAATTTTTCACGTCTTAGTTTTAATGGTGCCTCATGAGCTTCGGCATATAGACCTTTTATGGGTGATGTTTTGAAGGCACCCAGAGCAAGTTTTAATCCAGTATGGTGGATGGAAATCAAGGATTTTTAGGTAAGATTTCAGAGTCACACCATATATGAAACATCTGTAATCCAGTTTAGATTTCATTAATGCTCCCTATAATTTTAGTAGTGATATGCAATCTGTGTTCTCCAGTCTGTGTTCACTACTACCCATAATAGTTGTAATGTTTTGAAGCATTTCTGTTTTATGTATTTTAAGTGGAGGATGAATGTAAGCTTTTTATCAAAAATGATTCCCAGAAATTTGATACGGTCATTATTTCTATTTCAGTTTCTTCTAGGTTAAGGGTTGGATCATTATGCATTTTCCTATGATTACATAAATGAATACACTTGGTTTTAGTTGGAGAGAATTTGAAACCATTTTCAATAACCCAGTGATTTAATTTATTTTAGCAGTTGACGTTCTGCTGTGTGCATATTTTTTGATCTGTGACAAATCAGAAGGTCATCTACATTTAAGGAATCATCGACTTCTTGATTCAGGTAATTTATGATGTTAATTTTTATATTAAAAAAGGGGTGACAGACAAGATAGATCCTTGTAGAAATCCTTCCTGTATTTTTTGGGTCTGAGAGTGTTGATCTAATTCTTACCTTTAAAAAGTTCTTTATCAAATTGGGTAATCTGCCTTTTAGACCGAGAATGTATAAGTCTTATCATTTCTTGTCTCCATGTTGCTTCGTAAGCCTTTTCTAAATAAAAAAAAGATGGCTATTGAATGTTTTTTTTTGATGAAAGCCTCTCTAATGAATTTTTTAAGTGGACTATGTTGTCTATTGTGTCTCTTATTTTGAAATCTGCTCTGTAAATTGCTAATTAAACTATTTGTTGCTAGGTACCAATTTGGTCTTTTATTTACTATTCTTTCGAAGGTTTTGCATATGCAGCTTGTTAATGTTATAGGTTGAAAATTTCTTGGGTCCGATTTGCCTTTCTCTGGTTTTTATATAGGAATCACAATGGCCAGTTTCCAACTATTAGGTAATTTTTCCTTAAACCATATTTCACTAAAAATGTTTAGTAGGTATTTTATTGAGGGGGGAGAGAGAGGGGAGAGAGTTGTTTCAAAAATTCGTAATGAAATTTCATCTGGCCTAGTAGGTGAATTGTGTAATTTGCTTATGGCATTGATAAGTTCGTTTAATGTAAAAGGATGGTTGTAGTTTTCTTTGTTATTCAAGCTAAAGTTCAGTTTATTTTTATTTTTCTCTGTATTTTCTGTTTTTTTTTTTTTGGAAAGGCTGTCCATAATTATTGCTAGAGGAATTATTTTTGAAGGTTTCTGCAAGTAGATCTGCTATATCCTTTTTCCTCATTAATTTGCTGTTATTTTGTGAGAGGTGATTTAGGAGAAGAGATAGATTTTTACCTGTTATTTTCCTTATAATATTTAATACTTTTTTTTTTGGGGGGGGGGGTTTGTATTGTGATTTATTTTACTTGTATAATCTCTCCAGTATTTTCTTTTGGTTACTTTGATGACTACATGCTAATATGCTCTTTTCTGTTTGAATAGATTTAAATTATGGGTCGTAGGTTGAAAATTAAGTTTTCTTAGAGCTGCTCTATGTTGTCTTATTGCCTTTTTGCACTCGTTGTCAAACCACGGTCTTTGTTGTTTATTTGATCCACTGCTTTTCGGTATACATTCTCTTGTGATAGTTGTTAATGTCTGTGAAATATTTAATAGATTTTTTGTGTCTTTGTAAGTTTTTGACGGCATTTGCTTTTATATTCCCTCCAATCTGCTTTGTTTAGTTTCCATCAAGGAAGAAGTTTTTCAATTTCTTCTGAACTCATTATAATTGGGTAATGGTCACTACCCCATGAATCATTGAGAACTTTCCAATTACAGTCCATGAAAATAGAGATAAGTCTATAGCTGAGTAAGTGCCTGATGTGGAATGTAAATATGCGTTAGACTTATCATTTAATAAACATAAGTCATTGTTGTTAATAACATTTTCAAGATCCCCACCCCTGGAGTTTTTGGATCCCCATATAACATTATCACTGTTAAAAATCACCTCATAATAAGAATGGTTTAAGGAGTTGATTAATTTAGCTCAGTTTCGTTTATGGGATCATGAGGTGGGATATAGATAGAGCAGATATTGACGGTTCCACGTAGGGTAGATTTTGTGGCAATAGCTTGTATAGTTACGAGTATAGTCTTAATTTATCCTCAGATTTTAGGAAAATTTCTTGTAGACAAATGATGGTTGGGAGGTGATTTGTTATCAGTAAGAGTAGATCATTTATGTTTGATTTTAAGCCCCAACAGTTCCACTGTATAATTAATTGTTTAAATCATGTTTATATATTGATATTTTATGAGTATTTACTTGTCGTGATTATATTTTGTAGGGAAGGTGTCCATCTCTTCTATGCTCTCTCTCCTCTTTGTATTTTGTTATGTTTTGATCCTTGAATTTTTGTTTCTGTTTATTTGAATATGTTCCTTTGGTTTTTCCATTAAATTCTGGTGATGACCGTTTTCTTATTTGAGATGAGATAACTATTGCTTTCTTTATTTCCTTTTCTCATAATTCTTTAAAGATATATTGGACTTGGGTTATTCTTTTTTTTCTACTTTATGGTTCTTTTCTGAAGAATTTGGGAGTTTTATTTCTCGGAAGTTTTTGATACTTTGGTTTGCGATTTCTGAAGATAATTGATTCGTATATATAGTTTCTTTATTGTTTGTAATTGGCGGGATCAGATTCATTTTGTTTATGGTTGATAGACTAATTTTCAAGAGTTCTATTAGACTTTTTAATTTGTTTATGAGAGTTGTAAGATCTTGACTTATCGTATTCTCTTTGATGTCGTTTTGGATATTTGTTATTTTAATGATATCTCAGTAAGACGTTTGTAGTGGGCTAGATTCCACTTGTTTTCTGGCTTCTTGAAATGATATTTTGTGTATATCTTATTCTAGTTATTTCCTTTCCCTTTTTCCATATATTACACTCTTTAGAGTTTGCTGTTTTTTTGTTTTTTTACAGTTAGAACATGAAGTAGGCCTTTAGCAAGTTGACTCATCATGATCAGACTTGGGTTCCCAGCACCTTCAACAGATTGGTACTCTCGTGCACAGATTTTGAAGGCGACCAAATTTGACATTTGGAATGTGTGGTTCTACCTTGGCTATTGTATCTCCTATTTTTATTTCTTTTGGTAGGGTAGGTTCATTAAATGTTAGGATGTACATGTTTGTGTTTATAATGTGTCATTTCTTTTGATTTTGGTTACTATTTTTAAGGAGTCATTTTTTTCAAATTCTGGACATTTTTATTACCCCCTTTGAATGAGTTAAGAAATTGGTGAGGGTAAGAAGTCTTTACTTTGTTTATTTGACTAATTTTTAGTAATTTTTGTGCATCCTGTTTGGTTTTTAATTTAATTAATAGTGTATTATTTTTTTTTTTTTTATTAATTGATTTTGGTTTTATCATGCCTGAACATGTTTGTAACACAAAGGTGACACTTTTGATATATTACCATCTATTAATTCAATTACAATGAGAGTTGGGAATTTTTTCTTCTGATATTTCATTTTCACTTTTAGTTTCTGAAGTCTCATGTTTCTTGGTTCGTTTATAAGAACTAGCCATATATTCTGAATATTTTTTTCGTCTGCACTCCCCACCCACCTTTGGTGTTTCTTCATGAGGGACACTATCAGAGGAGGGGGGGGACTAATCTCAGTTGCCCTGATCCACCAGGGCTATGCAGATGGTATAGTTTCGATGAAAGTGGATGTGAGCACCTGCATTCCCCCACCATATCTACCCAAGTATAGCATAGTGTAAGTATCAACAGCCATGTCAGAACCATTATCTAGCATCCCAACTAGCCCTTGCCATTGTGTAACTAGCTGATTGGAATGGATTGGGCTATTCTGTCCACCCCAAGTAGGGACTGAAGTGACATGTTGTGAAAAATTTTGTTCTTATGCCGGATTGGAAGTCTCTCAATCACCAGGACTTCGTTCTCAGGTGTCACGGGTCATCACTCACGGCAAATGAGTGGCCCCATTATGGGGAATTTGTTGTTTTTTGGCAATCCATTTTTATGTATTTGTGTGAGGGGTTGTTTTTGTATTATTATTAAAACTTTTTTGCAAAGTAGGAAACAAATGAACAAAAAAGTTTTAATATTTGGTGTATTTTTATCAGCAAGTCATTGATTTCAGACAGCCTGATCTGGTTACATCAGGGCTTTGATGTGGTGTCAGAGGCCTTTTCAAGATCAAAGAATACTGATACCACAAGATGATCATGTATAAAAGAATGTAGCCATACAAGTTGATCATTGATTTTGCTGGGTTGGAATGGTCTTTGTGAAGTTAAGGAATTGAAACAATGACAGATTCAAGCCACAATTTTTGAAATTTGAACAACATATATTATTGAAGATTTGGGGAAGTATTAAAAATGACTTTTCTGGCAAGTGTTTTGAAAATTGGTAATGAATTTCATCTGGACCAGTTGCAGAGTTTTTACTTTTTGTTTATGGCATCTTTAGGAATATTGTATTCTTTGTTTGAAGTGAATCTAAATTTTTCTTATTCCATTATGTTTTTTTTTCAAAATTTAGGCATGTAGTGATTTGTTGAGTTTCTTTGAAATTTCCTTGCTATTAGGTTAGCTGTTTCTTTTTCCAGTGCATTTATCTTTATTTGTTTTGGCTAAGTGGACTGTCGCAGTTTGTGATATTTACCCATTAATTTTCCTTATTTCCCATGTTTTATTTATTGGGACTGTGTTGTTTAGTTTTGGAAATGTAGATTTGTTAAGATTCTCTTGGATTCTGAAATTATACAGTGTACTTTTGCTCAAGCTTGTTTGTAGTTTTGCCGGTTGAGTGTGGTTGGGTTGTGTAAGAATATGTTTAGCTTTTTTTTGTTCCTGGTTTTAACTGCTTCTTTGCATTCTGCTGTAAACCAGGGTTTTGATTTGGTATGTGTTTTAAAAGCAGATTTGGGTATTGTTTGTCTTGCAATTTGTCTTAGTATGTTTATGAAGGAGACTATTGGTTCCGGTTCATTGAGAATTTCCATGTTGATTTGGGATGAGCAGAGTGCTGAATTTTAGCCAGTTAGCTTTGTGTATTTGCCATTTTGGACTCCTTTCATTTGGCATAGGCTTGTTTATATTTAGGAAAATAGGTTAATAGTCACTACCACATTGATCATCATGAACTCTTTCCATCGAAAAATTGATGGGGAGCATATGGTTAATCTGATAGCTGATGTTAAACTGGCACCCGAATGTAGGTATATGTGCATTTGGTTATTAAGGATACATAAATGTTTGATTCTTGTAGAAATTCTATAATTTCACCAGTTTGATTGGGGGGTTCCTACAGCCCCACATTTTACCGTGTGTATTAAAATCTCCAGTTAGTAGAAATGGGGTGCAAAATTGACCAATTAGCTTTTCTATTTTAGTTTTATTCAGTCTGTGTTTTGGAGGAATATAAATTGAACATATGGATATTGTTCGATGAATTGAGGCTTTTACTACCATGGTCTGTAGATTTGTGTTTAATTGTTGTTTTTCATGGGGGTATTGATTTTTTTTTTTTTATAAAACCAATATTGATGTATCTCCACTTGGCGTATTCTCTGTTGTTGAGACATTTATTTTGTGATAAGTTTCAAATCATTTAAAGGAGATGCCAGTTTCTTTGAGATACTGGTCTCCTGCAAGCAGACTATATTTTGAATTGTAATTTGTAAGGAGTTTGATTTAACACCTCTACAATTCCATTGTATGATGCTATAGTTAATTTTTCCATTTGAGTGGTATTTTATTTTAGTGAGTGGATCTTAAGGATGACCATGTCTTTGGTTATCTATTTCCATATATTGTATACTTCCTATACTCTTTGTTTTCCTTGTTTGTGAACTCCTTCGTATTTATATGTTCCTGATTATTTGGACTCTTTATTTTTTTTTTTATCTTTATGTGGATTGTTATTTCATTGGTTTGCTTTTAATTCAATTTGTTTGGATTTTAATTTTTTTTTTTGTGGTCCGAGTTTTCTGCCTGGAAAATTTTTTCAACGTTTTGTTGTTGAGTGGTCGTTGTCTGTGTATTTTGTGTTGAATTTATAGTGGATACTTTCCGTTCAGGGGTATGGGTTGTTTCCAAGTTTACAATTGGTTTTACAGTTTTCAATGTTTTTTTTTTTAATTATTGAATTAAGAATGTTAGTTCTTGTGTTTCATGTAATTTGTTTAGATTTTTATATGGTGTACTAAAATTGTTTTGATGATTTTCCTTGCTTTTGAATAGGGAATTTTTTAGGTGCATCTAATTTTTAATATATCCTTATTTTTTCCAGGTTTTGGTGTCCATAGAAATTTCCCATTATTTTTTTTACAATTAGAGCATCTGGTTTTACTTGGGTATGTAATCTGTGTGATTAGAATCATTCTCCCCACATTTTGTACATACCAACTTTCTTGTATATTTATTCTTACCATGTCATATCTTTGGCAGTTGAAGCATCTTAATGGGTTTGGAATATGTGTTTCTACTTTGGAAACTGTATAACCAATTTTTATTTCTTTGGGTAGTTCTGGTGTAATGACATAAGTGCTGGTATCTTAAAAAAAAAAAAAAAAAAAAAAAAAAAAGATTCTTTTTATGTCTAATGTTTTTTTTTTTTTTGATAAAATTTTTTAAAATTTCCCTTTGTGTACACAGTGATAGTTCAGTGCTTCTTATCACGCCTCTGGAGGAATTTAAAAATTGTGTGGATAAACAACCCTTACTTTTTTTTATATCATGAAATTCGGTCATTCTTAAAGTTTCAGTGCCATGTTTTCCTTTGACTTCTATTCACTAACATTATTTCTAGTTTTTTTTTTTTAAGTTATCTGAGATGCTAAGATTTTTCTGATTACAAAAGGTGATAGACTAATAACAAATTTATCTTCTATTGGTTCTATTAGAATGAATTTTGAAAATTTTTCCTTTTGATTTTCTGTGTTACTTTCTGTATCAATACCAATTTATAGTCTTGTTCTTTTTGTACTCATACATTGTTTATTATTATTATTCATCAGCTATGCTCCCCATTCACATTAATGTCTCATATGAGGTAGTGGGAGTGATGAGGGGGGGAACAAATCTATATGCCTCATTTCCCTAGGGTTACAAGACTGGTATACTCAAATGTGGAGAGGGTCCTAAGCACTTGCTATATCTGGGATCATCCAACCAAATATAGACTTTCCTCAGAAGTTGAAACAGCCATGTCAGATTCCTTTGTTCCCAGTGTGATTGACGATATGGTCACCATTTACTAAGTCAGTTTAATAATGATAAATATTAGCAAATTTAGTTTTTTGCTTTGTTAGAGCTTGATGTGACCAGCCAATTGATTGGCTCAGGCCTCTTTAACTGCCTGTGTAGTTCATATAGGGGCCAAAGTGGCATGTTAGGGAGTAACTAAAACTCCTCAATCACAAGGATCCTGTCCTCAAGCATCATGAATTGCTCCCCACAGCAAACAGTCCCCTCCCCGCAACCTTTTACCATCTGCAGAGGTATTCTGAAGCCCCACCAACAGGACAAGAGAGTAGAAAAGCCAGTAACAAGATTTGACTAAATGGTTAACAACATTAGCAAATATATTGACCATTCCTTTATTTTCTAACATAGTAACACATTGCTGCAATAGTCAATTTTGTGTTAGCAGATTAAACAAAAAAAAAACAACAAAAAACAAAACACACTCCCCATTTCATTGAGCAATTATATAATGGGTGGGGATAAATGGCTCATCCAATTTTTTGCTGATTTGTGTGGCTGATACCGTTTAAAAAATATGAAGATGGCTTTATAGTGTGTGTGTGTGTGTGTGATATATATATATACACACACAATGCAGATCAAATATTTGAATCAGACAGCATAAGATGAACAAATAGGAACACGATTCACATTCATGAAAGCTTCATTAGAGATCGAGAGAAAACAGACAAAGGACAGACGCTTTGAAACATTCAGGTAAGTTTTATAGCCATTCATTTTGAGGTAGATACAGTTAGGTTTATTCATATCTAATTTTCATCCAATTAACAGCTATTAATTTTGTCATGGTAACACATACTGATTTATTTAGAAAGAGAAATTTTATAAACAATCCAAAAATGAAAGGTCAGCACCATAAACAGTTACATTAAAATATAAAGATCAAAAGTAAATTTGTCACTTCTATAAAAATAATTTAAAAAAAATATATGCATGTATTTGATGAACGTAAATATTACGACAACAGAAAATGAATATATATAATTTAAAAAAAGAAAAAGAAAAAAATCTAACAACTTTATATGGTCAGCATTTATGCCAAATGTATGGATCAATTTTATTTAAACTTGATTCACATTCTTGGCCTGAAAGACAGTGATTAACAACAATGAAATGATTAGAGTCTTTCCTGCTTATAATCTCTGAAAAGATTATCTGTTCAGCAAAGTCAAACAGTAATGTGCAGGAAAGTTCTATCTAGTCAGTTACTCTTAAGGAGAAACAAAATGCCAGCTAACGCCAGTTTCAATAATTCAACGTTGACTAATACCCTAAATGATCCCTGCCCTTTGAGGTTTATTTTTAGGTAAACAGGAAATACCAACAAACCTGTAAATTAAGTCTCAAGATAGAGATGAGAAAAAAAAAAAAAAAAAAAAAAAAAAAAAAGTTATGACTTAAATAACAATTACAATGAATTTCAAGCTTCATAAAAAAAGATAAGTTTGTCTAGTTGACATTATAAACTGAAAGATGTTTATCTTTGAAGGCTGAATGAAGAATTTCATTACAATAGATATTGATGAGAACAGGCAAATCATTGATATATTGCTCATTAATATTACAGGGTTGACTTGTTCATTTGGAAAGGATTTATAAAATGTTTTACAAATACTCATCTCTTTCCCAAGTTTTATGCTATTCTGGACTAAGCTTGTCACAATAAGGCAACAAATCAACTCACAAAAGGAAAAATAGCAGCTTTTCTTCTTACAGTTTATAAGCTTTCTCCATTAATTAATAATTAAAAGGAAAAATTCAGTATTTCTGCTAAAACACAGATTTCTAATTACAGATGCACTTTGTCATCCAGATAAAATTCTTGGCGAATACAAATATCAAACAAGTCTTTGTGAAAACCACAGATATTGGTCTAAGGTTTAAAACGTTTCAATAGCAGAAATAATTCACCAGCCAGATATATCAGTAGTGATGTCAAGGGCTGGACAAGTAATTAAAAAGTTGGATCTTAGAAGTAAGGGAAGAGATTAAGAAAAAAAAAAAAAGAAAAGGTGTTTAAGTAATAGTTAATGTGATTGGTTTAAAAAAAAAAAAAAAAAAAAAAAAAAATGCTCAGAAAATGTAACCTTGTGCCAGAATGTTGTTGGGATGCTGAAGGTAACATTATTCAGCCAAGTGGCAAACTTTGTTTGCATGATATATCACGTACACAAAGTTTATATATAACACACACATAAAAGAAAAACCAACTATGTTAGTGTGGCCAACAGACTTGCTAGACACCCCCCCTCAAATAAAATACAAAACAAAAGGCAAACACCTACCTACTCAAAGTGTTCAACGCCTCAAATTATCTAGACACGGAGCAAAAAACACATCACAATGTTAATATTTAAAAGACAGCCTGAGTTGTTACTCTAGTTTCACATCCTTGCAATCTCCAGGCAAATTGAATGACTTGGGGCATTATCATCATCTGAAAAAACTTGAGTAATGAGAGAGAGAGAGAGAGAGAGAGAGAGAGAGAGAGAGATACACAACACTTCCAACTCAGCTATCTCATTTTAATTTCAGTTGCTTTTTTATTAAAACTACCCTGCCTATAATCCTATAGTAGTTAGTACATTGAGTAGAAGGAGAGACTAAATTTTTACTTCTGGTATGATTCTCAAGCATCTCTGAGATATATATATATATATATATATATATATATATATATATATAAAAAGCATTAGTCTAAAACTAACTGCCACTGTATCATTGAAAAGTTTGAATAATATAAGTTAAGGGGAAGTATGTGATTATTCTTTAATTTAGAAAGCGAAAAAAGAAAGCAGCTTGAATTGGCCAATGAGTGCTAAGGAAGAGGCTGAACTTTATATACAACTGGAATGTCAATACAGTAATTGACAATATTAGTCTTTACTTAAAATCTTTTTTTCAGATTGAAGGCCAGTGACAATGAGAGAATCTCTGAGAGGACATATTTCTTAAACCCAATAGATTCATTAAAAGTGTGTTTTTTTTTGGAGATTAAAAAAAAAAAAAAAAAAAAAAAAAAAAGATCATTTTCTCCATCATTTGAAATCTGCTTAAAAGTAAAATTAATGCATTAAAATACAATAGTTAGTTGTGATAATTAATCCCCAATTTTTTTTTTTTTTTTTTTTTTTTTTTTTTTTACAATAATGTTCACTGTGTACAAGACTCAAGAACCACTTGAGGTACAGTGTATAAAGCACAGTTTATAGGGATATATGATGAAGATGACCACACTAGATTTGAACAGGTTAAGATTGTAGTGATCAGGGATGCATCCTCTTGGGAATTGGTTTCACAGCTTGAACAAAAAAGCTGTTAAAGTAGAACTTCTATATTATCAAAGGAATACAAAAGAAATTAGGAATGGTTCACTATAATGAGTGTGGCATGGCAGATCTTAGACATGAAGGTTAAGACTGTTGGAACCAAGCAATATAGTTTGAACATTTTCCATGGAAATAGGGATAGAGTAGTGAAAGGCTTGTGACATTTCATTCGTGGGAAAGGAGTTGCAGAGTGGAAAATAAATCATTACCTACAATGATGCGCAGATACTTTTGGACCATCAAGACGGGAAAGTGAAGCTTGGGCAGCTTCAGTCCATATACGACAATGGCTTGATTTGGTTCTTGTAAAGGTAGAAGATAGCAAAAGGTTAGACAAGAGCTCCACTAGAGTTCTGGGAGCCTCAGTCCTGCTATATACTCAAAACGTTTCGATCACTGGGGTATATCATTCTCATTCCATGTGCAATGCTACTTCTGGTAGCAATGTAGTTATATCTCCCTTTAACTTAACTAAGTTTTCAATAAAATATTAAGCACTACTGTTGAACAGCATAACTTCAGCTAAGCCCTTCCTCATTTTAAACACAGTCACACAATTTCTAAGCAACAACTTTAATGGAGGGGGAAAAAAAAAAAAAAAAAAAAAAAAAAAAAAAAAAAAAAAAAAAAAAAACAAAAAAACAAAACAAACACCACACACACAAGTTTTATTACAATATTATCTGATATAAATATAAATTATAATTAAAACATAGTTTACTCTAACACAAGAGCCATTATGTTTCCATGCTATTGAAACCTGCCTGACAAGGTGCTAATAAGATAGCTTACTTCAACACAAGCCATTGTGTTTCAGACTATGTTATTATAAACTTATAAAATATTACCATATATCATTACCACATATAATGCTCTAAGTATCAAGCACTCTTAATAAAGTAAATTAAGACAAACAGTAGACTGTCAACCCATTAGTTTGTACTACTTCTATGAGACATACACACACAGGTCTTTATTATATTAAAAAGGATATATATTCTTCACTATTCGACATAATTATTGCAAAAATATCAACTGATAAGACTGTTAAAGAGCAAATATGTGACAAGAGCTTTTATAACTGGTAGTAAAGAGAATGAATTGAGCTGATGCTGCCTTGCTATTGCCTCTCTCCATGAGCATACACACACAAATACACAACAGTCTTTATTATAATAGAGAGGATGTTACTTGGATAGTTTATGTGTATTGTTTATAAAAATTTATTTTTACCAGGTTTCCATTTTTTTTATTCTCTCAGTAGTATAATATAGATTTAAACCTACCATACATACATTTTTTTTTTTTTTTTAAATAGGACATCTTATTTTAAAGTCCATATATCATAAAAATATGAATGTCTTGTTTAATTTCTTTTCAATTTTTTAAATATAAAAATTGAATTTGGTGCATTTTTTAAAAATACTTTAAATATAATAGTATTTGTGTATATAGAGAGTTTGTAAGTGCTTTTTGTCATGGTGACCAAGCTTGTGTACACAGTAGAAATTAGAGACTTGTCAGGGTAGCCAAGATAGCTACCAGACCAGTCAGTCAACCCTTGCCAACATCATTTCATTTTTCTTGTCCATATATATCAAAGTAAATACACTAATTTCTGATTACATAATAATCATCAATATAGATAACTTCAAGGATAGGAAATACACAGGCATTAAAAAAAAAAAAAATAAATAAATAAATAAATAAAATAAAATAAAAAAAAATCAAGACAATACTATAAAGCACTAAGTAGATTGAAAGATTTATCTATTTGATAAATGTATTTAATTTCTCTAACAAATTTAATGAGTAAATAAGTTAGCGAAGCCCAGGGTAAAGGAATATGGTTGGGCATGGGTTTAATGACTTCACCTATTTGCTATTGAAATGGTAACATTATGTCTGATCATCTCAGAATAGCACATGATGTCATGAAAGACTATAGAATAGTACTTCAATGAACAACTTTCTAATTAAAAAAAAAAAAAAAAAAAAAAAAAAAAGAGATAGGGAACTGAAACATCAGAAATCCTATTAAAAAGTGCTAAATCCGTACAAGTAGCAAGTGAAAAAGAAATACAGCATGATACAACTCCATATGGGTAATGACTGCCCAGTTAGACTGACATTAAGCAAGACCATTAACCATAAGGAGTCGCATTAATGATGATAGAAGTTATAGAAATGATGCCATTGAAATCAATATCACCACTGATGATGCCAGTAAGATTTAATTCCAACTGAAAGAAAAAATTGATCATCCTACGTTACACACCAACAAACGGGTGAGAGAATAAAAATAAACATAGATCTCTATATGGTTGATTGTACACCATAAAGATTGATATATGAGAGAGATTCAAAAGTGGGAATGGACAAAATATTGAGCCTGAGTCACAGAGAATGACTAACACCATGACCAGCAAGCTCCAGGCTATGCAGGCAAGTCATGAAAAAAAAAAAAAAAAAAAAAAAAAAAAAAAATCAAGTGGCTTAAGATTTCCAATGCCAACATACAAAAAAAAAAAAAAAAAAAAAAGACTAATCAGAATTCTGTCAAACAGGACAGGAAGAGAAAGTTGGGGATGGCAGGAAGTAAAAGGCATGTATAAACACACACACACACAAGCAGGCAATGTTACAAATTAAGCAATGAACTCAAATCTACAAGGTGGGGAGAAAAAAAAAAAACTTGGGTGGTCAAAAGAAATTTGAAGAACAGTTGGAATCAAGTGCAGCTTAAAGGAAGTGAGAGTCCCCTGATTTTGGTTACAGCCCCAGGCTCCATAATTGCTTCACAGAAAATAAAATAAAGCCAGGTATACAGAAAGAATAAATGAATTTGAGAACGTAGACATGGGTAATCTTTTGTTTTCAATGTTATTTAAATATTAAAATTTGATCTATTAGGTTAGTAGGGGATTAAAAAAACAAAAAACAAAAAAAAAAAACAAAAAAAAAACCAAACAAACCGGAGAATAAGAATTCTAGTTGGCTCTTCACTCAATGTCAATGTATTTAAAACAGCTGTTGTGAAAGTGAGAGATCAATTTGGAATTCTAGATACTAAGTATATAATTTTTTTTTAGGTCAGGTGTTCTTTTCATTTTAAAATCAGTTCTTTATTTAAGAAAAGTCTAGTCTAAAAATTGATAAGGAGATTTATGAATTAGTTTATAATCAAAATAAAATGAGAACTCCTGCAAAGCTGAGAGCGTATTATTTAAAACCAAGAAAAAGAAATAATGCAATATGCTACAAGTAGAAAGATTAGGTAGAATTCGAAGCTGGTATTATGAAGTGTTAATGGGCCAGACAGTATGGAAAACCTCCAAGCCAATGTTATGTTACCATCAGTAATTTTAACTGATCAGTGATAAAACATGAACAAACATGTCAGCTGAATACACATTTATTTCAAATTTATTTAATAAAACACAAGAAACATTATTGAAAGTTCGCTTAAGAATCTGTTCATGCTCCAAATGATGATATAGTTGATAACTGAAAATCATATTCAATATTAAAATGTCATTTTTCAATAAGCCAAAGAAAAAAAAAAAGGAGAACATTTTGATAATTAGGTTTTACTTGAAGAGAAGTGGAGAAAAATTGTAAATGTAGGAGCAGAGTTGGGCTTGAGAGGCTTTATTATACATTAGAGCCCCCTCCTTCCACACTTCCAAGTAATACTGATCTTTTATTTAGAGAAGTTTCCTAATAGATACAAAAGAGAAATGTAATCAGGTCTGTTGGTGACAGGAGGATTGTACAATATTGTGAAGTTGAACTGATAATGGAACTGGAAATGTCATACAAGAGAGTTTGTTGAAAAGGACAAGTATTTTAATTATTCTAACATACATTTTGGGATTAGTTATTTTTAAATAGTTTATAACAGTAATTAATTAAGTACCATACATGATACATACTTGGGCAATCGTGTCTCTTTTGATCCATGACTGACAAGGCAGATTTTCCCCACAGTAGGTTGCCATTTCTTTCTGTGGTAGACTGGTCACTAACCAAGGCTACAGAACCAAATCTGTCCTGCTATTCAACTCATAGCTAGAGAGGGATTAGTACCTCTTCAAGGATATTTGCATGTAAGTGAACGCAACAAATTCAAGTGGATTTCTCATTTTGAGCTGATATTTATTGCATCACTACACACACAATACAAATCTTATAATTTTACTTGTTTATTTCTGCATTAGCTCAGACGACTGTTACACCTTGCCAACACCTAATAAATAAACTATTCTGTTGTGACTGTATGAAAAGACAAACGATATCAGAGACACTGCTTGGTTTCAGTGAGTGAGAGAGAGAGAGAGAGAAAAAAAAGATAGTGTTTACTGTCTTGGACATAAAAGTTGCTACTTGGTTCCAGCAAGAAAGAAGGGAAGATAGAAGTGTAGAGTAGGTACCTCCACTAATTTTTGATAACTAACTTTTAAATTGAATTTTTATAAATAATTTTTTTTTCTTGAAACTTATTTTAGTTTTGATTAAAAGCTGAATGATTAAATTTACTATTTCTAGTAAGTAAAATACTCTGGTGTATTTCAAACAGAAATAATATTGATTGGAATCTAAAAGCGAGATTAAAAAAAAAAAAATTTAGGCCATTTTTGAGTGACTGGCACATTTGTAAATGAAAGTTAATTCTTGGTTTTAAAAATCTTGCAAAAATAAAATATACATCTGTGGCAGGTTATTTTTTTTAGAAAATTAGCAAATTTAATGTTAAATTTGATTTACTTAAGTATTATTTATAGAATGAAATTTAGAATAAAACTATTTCTTAAACACAGTTCAACTTTCTGAACTTTCCACTGAATGTGATGACAGATTTATGGATGTCATAAGATAAAAGTGTATGGCGATCACAAGTGACAATTGTACAAATTTCTTTTGGGCAAAGGGAAGAACTCTGACACACATGACCTTTTAATTTACACATACAAATTACCATATAAAAAAAGAGACACACACAACAATTTGTATTAAACTTTCTAATTTTTGACTAGTAAATATAATCTTCACTTCATAATTGTATAATCTTAGAAATAATTTTTCAAACTTTAGAAAGTAAAAAAAAAAAATCTTTTATTCTTCAGACTATAATGTCTTTAATTCAAATTTATTCAAGCAATTAAAAGCTTATCAAATTAAATAATGTCAGTTATATTGCATATTTTATTTTACTATTGAGAGCAGATCTTCAGAAATAGAGGCAAATTTTTCAAAAATAATAACAGATGATTTACATTCCTCAATGAGTCCTGCATTTAACTAATAAATGCAGTGGTGACGGAATCCCAACCATAGTCTTAAAGAAATGTGCCCCTGAACTCTCCTCTGTCCTTTCTAAGCTCTACAACCCCTGCCTATCTGCTTCCTGCTTTCCTGCCTGTTGGAAATCTTCCTCTGTAGTTCCTATATTTAAAAACACTGGAGAACCCTCTGACCCTGCAAATTACCGCCCTATCAGCCTTCTTCCGATCTTTGGCAAAGTGTTCGAAGCCATTATCAACGCCGAGGTGGTTCAGCATCTCACAGCACACAGGCTCCTCTCGGACAAGCAATATGGTTTCTGCTTCACCAGGTCTACTGCTGATATGCTAACGACCATCACCGAGTACATATACCAGGCACTCGACAGGAATGGCGAAGCCCGAACCGTTGCATTGGATATATCTAAGGCGTTCGACAGAGTTTGGCATGCTGGCCTTCTATGTAAACTGCGGAGCTATGGTATAACTGGACATTTGTTTGAACTAATCCAGTCATTCCTCTCTAACCGCACAATGAAGGTGGTATTAAACGGACATGCCTCTCAGAACTACCATACAAACGCAGGTGTCCCCCAAGGTTCCATCTTAGGTCCTACACTCTCTTCCTGATATACATTAATGATCTCCCTGACTCCATAAGAGCCCAAATAGGTTTGTATGCCGATGACACTACAGTTTACTCTCGCCTCCTAGAAAAATCTGGTGTAGGCGTCAAAGCTAACCTCGCAGCCGAGATTGAAAAAGACCTCCAATCCATATCGGACTGGGGTAAGAAATGGCTAGTAAATTTTAATGCTTCTAAAACGAAGATACTCTCAACCATCATCGACAATCTTATCTACCTCCCATTAGCATGGACCAGGCTTGCTTCCCAGAGAGTAAAACACTACGCCGCCCATGCATTGAATACTGTTGCCATATCTGGTCGGGTGCCTCTGCTGTTCTCCTCAGACTTCTCAATAAGGTTCAGAGGAGGGTCTATAATGATAGATACCGACTTGGCAGACCGCCTGCAATCTCTCTCCCACTGGTGCGACGTGGCTTCCCTGTGTCTCTTCTACAAATACTTTCATGGCTTCTGCTCCGATGAACTTAGATCACTAGTGCCCCCTAAATACGAATTTGAACGAGATACTAGATTAGCAACTAGATCCCACCCTTTTACAGTGAAACCGATAAAATGCAGCCATAACTTCTACTCCAACAGTTTCTTTCCTCGCACTTCCCGACTGTGGAATTCTCTTCCAAATGATTGCTTCCCCGATGGCTACAATCTCCAGGAGTTTAAATGTAAGGTCAATAGACACCTCCTAACACACTAACCTGCTCCCATTCTATCAAGCACTCTTCCCAACCCTCATCCTCGCTATCCTTATTCATCTCTCACCTTCCTCCTGACATTCCCTATGTCTAACCATTCCTTCTCTTTACCTTCCCCTATGTAGCCCCATGCGCAATAGTGGCAACACTTAGTGCAACAAAATTTAATTTCAAATTTCATGAATTTATGGGGATGCCAGATGTAAAAAAAAAATTTTTTTTGACAAGATTTTTAAAAAATAATTTTATTAATTTTTGAATAAGTCCTAAAAGCTTCATTAAAATATGACAATTATTTGATCTTTCCTCTTAATAATATAGACATTTTGGTAGAAAAAGTTTGTTTTTATTACATTTGGGGGGGGGACCTTTTTTTATTCATACTATGCTGCTTTTTTTTTTTTTTAAAGATTTAGTAGAGGTATCTAGTGTAAAGTCTGTTTCAGTGAAATGGAAAAGTTGTCAATTTCAACTCAAGTTATTGTAATATTTTGTTAAAGCTGTTAAACTCAGAAATTTTTATGATTATTTTATTGATTATAGAACCTGCCATGAGCTTATTAAAGAATTAAGACTTATCAGAAATTTCAAATTGTATTGTTAGTAGGAATCATTGATTTTATTCTTAATCTATTATGACTGGTCAAATGGTCAGACACGGAGGACTGATAAATTAGGTTATAATGTTAACTTGAGAACAAACACAAGATAGATGATGCTGATCTCTTCCCCAGCTCAAGTGAGACTGGTGGAGAGAGAGAGGAAATGGGATCTTCTAACATAACATCCCATAAACCAGGAGCATAGCATTCAAATCATAAGTGTTCCTTCCTTAAGCCTAGTATGAATTTGGCCACAAAATATTTACATTTTATTAATGTCTTTGGGAAATATGTGAGTAAGAATAAATGGATATTAACCAAAAATATTAAAATGAATTCAGATTAGTACAAGATTTGGATAGCTTTTCTTTCATTCCAACCAGAGATTGCTGCATGTGTTAGCAGTGCATCTCAATTCCATGAAAAATGATATATTTGCACACAATCAACCCTTAACAGTTGAGATAATAAAAAGGAATTTGTTGCTTGTTGATACCAATTAAATAACAGCATCAGTCCAATGATGCATCTACATTTAAAAAAATTCAATATATTTTTTTTTGCAACTGAATGTGAATCACTTATCAAATGAACTATGATACAAAGTAATGATAATAGATTTTTTTTTTCAATGGATTTTGTTAAATTAGTGCAAATGCCTTAAACAAATAAAGAGACATTTGTTATAATTAGCTATGATAATACATAGTTTAAAGAAAGGAACAAGTTTAAGTTCTATGTATGTTTATCTTTCTCAATTTTTTTTTTTTTCATAAAATAAAAAAAATTGTAAATGTTTGAAATCAACAAATCTTGGTTAATTGAGAATATATAAAGTATAGGAAACTCTGCTTTTAGATGTTTAGAGAATCAAGGAAGGTTGCTCATAAAAAACAAAAAACAAAAAAAACCCCATAATATTCCTTTACCTCAGTTGTTGGCTATTATTGGAGGCAATAAAGAGTGCATTTGTTGTTCATGTAACAGATGGCAAATAAGCACAAATGTTTAAACAAAAGAGGAAACTAGATTTACTTGGTTTTACAATTTATTAATGATGCATTTGCTCAAAAATAGCTGCCTGAAAAACTTTACATGAATATCATTAACTCAACCAAATCAAACAGATGGAGATTTTTCATTTAAACATATATAAACAGGTATAATAAAGAAGCTGATAAAATCTAAGAAGCTAAACCTATCCTTACTAACCATCAAGACACAAATTAAAACGGAAAAACAAGCTAATGATCCATTGTTACTTATCTGATAAAAGTGAATATTTTTATTTTCAGTTAGTGACCAAAACAGGTTCTTTATAAAGTTTCAGAAATTCATTTTGGGTAAAGGAAAAAAATTCACTCACACAAAATCTTCCAATAATCTCCTTATATAAAGCAGTATCAAACACGAGTCAAGGTTGAGGATCAGTTTTACAGTTTGTCTAAATATGTAAAAGTTAAAGATCAATTAACGGTAAAGAGACAAGTCAAGTAAATCTAATAACAAAAACTTTGAATAAGAATACAAATCAGTTTCATAAAAATGCTATAACTTCTATACCAACAGGAGACACTAATGAATTACATCATTTATTAACTAGTATTAAAAAAGCATAAGGCTATTAAACATCCATGTCAGAATAAAGATATTTGAAGAGTAAAAAGGAAGGAGTCTCATATTAAACCAACACAGGTCATTAACTTATCAAAACCGTCATGAGAACATTCAACAGTAACAGAAACCAACATTGATTCTAATAAAATATTTATATAAGCCACCTAATAATATCTCACATTTGAACTTTTGATCTACTATATCAGTAATTTTCAAAGTGGGCAGCAGCACATTTGAACCAACACACACACAAACCTGAAGTACACCTTACATTCCTTTTACAGTGACTCCCATTTATAAAAGAATTATTATGGGAAATAATAGGGTTAGAGTGGTATTTACACATTTGGTGGAGGGTATTTGAATTGTATTTTGGTACAGTAAGAAAAAAAAGAAAAGAAAAAGGAAACCACTGTACTATATGAGGGTAATACTGTCATTGGTGAGAGATGTATTGACTACTTATGGATATGTTTAAGCAAAGAATACAGTTTCATTTAAGATTTCAAAATCTTTCTTAAATAGTAGATGGTAAGTGGCTTAGTAATAGGGCTACAAATAGCAAAACACCGGAGAGAAATCAAATTTACAAGATCCTCAAATAAACTATTTGAAAGCAATGGCAATCTACTGTGGGGAAAATCTTTTGCCCTGTCAGATATGTCTCTTTTAGGAACATGATTGTCCAAGTGTGTATTATGTATGGCACTTAACTGAGTTAAGACTTGGATTTTATAAAATTGCTTTTAGGAAAGAATTGAAAAGAAAGTGAAGGTCATCACGTAAGAATTTATTGTATTCTGAATTTCAATAAAAAATGTGATTTGTCCTCTGGATGCCTCTTTACGAGCAGAATGTTTAGCACAAAGTTGGGTGGGTAAAGTTGTGGAAGAAAGAATATTCCAGGTATTAAGCATGACAAAATTTGAGTGGCATATTTAGGATAATGACTGGAGTGTCCCAGTCTCAATTGGGCTATTATTGCTGTTTTTACAACATACAAAGTGCCCCTTACCACCACCATGAACAACCCAAGCAAGACAAAAGTGTCTAGCCAAAATCTCAAAAGCTAATTTGCTAAGAAATTGGCAGGTTAAATAGGCCTAGCAGCTAATTTATTGTGTGCAGAACAATGTATGAACTCACACACAACCCATCAACTTTGTTTTTTGCATTCTTGAAAACTGCTACATTCAATTATTTACATATCTGACCAAATGACATCAATATCAGTGAAGATTACAGAATTGTTTTCCTATCCGATAATAGCAAAGATTTTGTTTCAGCATTTTCCCTATGAGTATTTTAATTTATTGACAATCCAACAGCAGGATAAGAAAATCTTCTTAACTATCACTTTAGTTATTGTCGTAGGCAGATGCTTACTTATTCTTATCAGCAAGGTTATAAACATTTTCAAAAGTCCTTCGAGCGGATGAGCATGTCAAGATGGACATGCCAATTTGTCACCAGCTAGAAAATTGGATCCTTCAATTTTAATTTCTTTGCTGCAACTTACACCATATCAGATAATTTGATAAAAGGCTGCTAACGCCAAGTGAACTAATGTTCAGAGAAAAAAAAAAATTACTGAAACTATTTTTAATATGTCATCATTAATATATAGATTTTAATTGTGAACTTTGTGTAGATTATAAAGAATTAACAAGTGAGATTGAGACTTGAACTTGATGAACACAGACATCAGCTCTGGTAAAAGAATTTCTTAAAGATAAACTACAAATTAAGTTTTGTAAAAGTTAAGACAAAAATTGGTAAAGGGGAAAGTAAAATTAAAAATATTAGCACCCCCTCCCCTGTATTTGCAGTGAGAAAGCAAAGAAAAATGTGTGTCTTGTATTATATCAGAAAGCAGTGCTAAATTCTTCTGGAAACTTTAAAATAAAGCAACATTAACAAATTTTGAAATGTGTTAGTCAATACTAAAGAAATTTTAATGTAAACATTTTAAATCATTATTTTATACAAAAGAATCTGAAAAGCCTCAATTTTTTTTTTATGACTTGATAGAAATAAAATTTTTTAAAGTTACAGTATGAAGGCACTGAAATGTTCTCAACCAAATTCACTTCCTAAAATTAGTTTTTTAATAACCAAATAGAATACTGATTTTGGGTAGGGGGGGGTCATTACCAAAACTCCCACTTCCCTGCCACACATTAATAAGAAAAACATTTTATTTTGAGCAATGATGTATTCTGACAAAGAAATTTATGTCTGAATGGAATTGACAAAATGCCAAAGAGTAATTACTAGGCTGGTTTACAGGTTATTTTATTAATATATTTTAGCAAACTACCTTGAAATTATTGCAGTATAAAAAGGAAAATACCTATTAATATTCTCAGAACACTTTGGCAAGTCTTCAAAAAAGATATCCTTTCTAGCAAGATAACAAAATTGTTGTTGCTAAGAACTCTGAAAGGTTCACCTTACAAGTTCTAGCCCCAACTATTAAGTAAGCCAAATCTGTTATTCAGAGCAGCACCATCATTGGCCAGAAATGACGGCAAAAGCTAAACATGTCATATCTACTCTGGCAAAGCTTCAATGCCAGCCAGTGAACACCAGATTGTTTCAGTAATCATTAGCTGAATAAAGATACGCATTTTTTTTTCCAATTAAATATATTCAACAGATAGGACAGGAGGATATTTCTTTGTCCTTCTCTTATCCATAAAATCTGAATCCATTATTTATTCCAAAAACTTTTGTAACATAGGAAAAATTAAAAGAAAAACAGTTTGGTTTGAATAAAATTGAAGTTTCTTTAAAATGTTGTACTCTAGTAAAGAATAACCAGAATTAAATATGACTGACCAGGTTTACAAGAAGTTCAATTTGACTATAAAATTGAACCATTCAGATTTCTGAATGGGTCAAGTTTAAAGCAATGCAAGAGTATCCTTCATCTAGTCTGCCCTTGCCCTGTTTTTGGAATAGGATTAGAGAATTTGTAACTACCCCCCCCCCCCCCCAACTTAAAGACTGGATTTCCAGTTCCTTCTAAAGTCTTCATTCTCTGTCATTCCCAATAGCTCCTTGCATCTTAGTGGCATTATCACCTTGCTTGGGGTGAATTGATTAAAAGGGAAAAGTATTCATCTTGCCACCATCAATACTGCAATATATATATATATATATATATATATATACACGAGAAAAATGACAAAGCTGATACTTTTTACATTTCAAGCTGTGCAAGTTTCAAAGATTGTTTCATTTACATTTTATTTATTTAAACTTGGAAACACTAGATTAAATGTTATCTAAATGCCAACAAATCAAGTGACAACAAGGAAAATGACTTTCATGTAAGTAAATTAAAAGCATATTAACCAAACAACTCACAAAGTTTAACATATGTACAAATAAAACAAGTGTGTGCCTAAAAGCTATTTTTCATCTCTTGACACTGCTAATACCATGCATCCTATTACCAATTTGTGTAGGGGAGAAAAGAAAAAAAAAAAAAAGCTAATATTTTTTAGAATTTAAATAAAACAAAGACATGAAACTGGAATTATACATTTTCTTGAATTAACAAAAAACTATTTTGTTTGAGTTACAAACTTATAAAAATGCAAACTAGCTAAAATGCAAAATTTATTTATAGAAATTATGAAAGCATCCCCCCCCACATAAATTTCTAAAAAAATGTCAGAACACAATGTAAATAAACCAAGAGTAACTATTGAGATTTGAGGAAATCTTCTGCAATTTGTTTTATTTGGCACAGACTTAATTACAAGAATAGTGTTTAATACTTTTATTATCATTTCTGAAAAGAAAATGTATAAACCTAATCTTATGCTTAGTTTTTTTTATGAAGAGTTTTTAAACCTATCAGTGGGAGAGAAACAAAAATATTTTTTAAAACCATCTTGACAACACTTGACCCAATGTTACTCAATTAAATCAAATCACAGTGAAAATTTCAGAAATTCAGTTACTGACCGTATCAGGCTATGAACTTATTGATCTATTCTTATATACAGGTAATTACTTGGATCACTCAGTTTTGCCCTGTAAAGAATAGCTTTCTTGTGAACAAATTTCATTGTTTACAAAATTATGAGAAAGACTGCTCTCTTACCACATTTAGTTCAATCAGAAGGCACAAGATTGAACAATGAAGGGACTATTGTTTGCTATGATAAAATTGTATTATATAAAAGCTAATCCTTGAAAAGATGCTAGTTTTCAACTTCATACCAGACATCTGTAAAGCATTAACTGGGGTTGCTGCAAGTGTTGGCTTGTGTGAAAAGGATTTGTGTAAGAAGCAAACTCAAAGCATGACCTTGACACTTACAGATTTTACAAGAATTATAAGACACATAATAGAACAATGACAAAGCCAATACCTTTTACATTTCAAGCCTTGCAAGCTTCAAAGATCATTTCATTTAAATTTTATTTATTTATTCAAACTTGGAAACACTAGATTAACACCTATTATGAAATAGGAACAGTCAGTCATGTGCCAATATGTGATATGCACTTGGAAGATCAGGTCTCTTTTTATTCAGAATATTTTCCTGCAGTAAGCTGCCATTTCTTTATGGGGTAAGCCATTTTCTATCGGACCCAGTCTGTCTTGCTATTCAACCAATAGCTGGAGAAGAGAAAAGATGGATTCATACTTTTCCCTAGGATATTTGTGCATAAATGAATGCAATGAATTTGACCTGAATTGAAACTCTGGTCTTATATTGCTCATTCCAAGCAGTTATATCCATTAAAATCACTGATCTAAAAAAACAAAATACTTTAATATTAAAGGTTTCGATAGGTTTTGGGAGGAAAAAAAAAAATTCCCCGTAGTAAATAATAAGCATGCTAATGAATGCCATTTTATAGGTCCCTTAATATTGAAAACTTTGGTATCATAATTTTGAAAATCTAAAAAAAAAAAAAAAAAAAAAAAAAAAAAGCGGTAGGTGGATGCACTGAGAAAATAATGGAGGAAGAGAGGTACATACTTAAAATTCAAACATTACCCCCTCACATTTTTTTATTAAAAAACAAAAAAAAACACACTTGCATTATGGCTAAGAGATCAAACATTATGTAAATAAGTTGCAAACAATAGTAAAAAAAGAAGACCAACACTAGTAAAGCCTGCAAGCAAATAAGCAACTCCTAAACAGCAGAGAAAGTAGAGCACCACAAAAAGTATTGGCTTCATGAGAGAAGTCAAAAGTTAATTTACAAATAGAAAACCTGAAGTGAGAATAGAAAGAAAGCAAAAGTCCCCAATAGAGCCTTTCAAATTTTCAAAGCTTTGTCTGGTAACACATTTACAAGTTGAAATGCAAAGACTACAGAACATTTTTGCCCAACGTTAATTTATACTAAATGATAAATGGTTTGACAATTAACTTTTGGCACACACTTACAAGAGTCATAGATGCTGAATAAACATTTTGTTATCTATAAGCAGGAAAATTAAACGTCATTGCCAAAAGTTACTGAAAATTGCAGAGAGAGAGAGAGAGAGAGACATACATACATAAAGAACTAGACAGATGACCTAACAAGAGAGGTTTACATTACAAAACATAAGTGCTAACTGTGAAAGTAATCACCTCCCAACCATATGCAAACTGGAAAATTATGAAAATTAAAGAAACCAAAACAGAAGACTTTAAAATAAATCAATTTGTAGACAAGCATAACTGCTGATATAGTTAAGAACAAATTCAAAATGCAACACCTTAAAGGAAGCATTAGTGATAATAAAAAATTACACAAAATTCTTGAGCTAATGAAGAGATAACAGATAAAGCCAATGAATAGTAAAAGGCAGGCATTAAAATAAATGCAAGCAAACAAAATCTAAAGGGCCCAATGAGAAGTGTCAGTCAGTCAGTCAGTCAGTCAAATAACATACATGATACATGCTTAGGCAATCATTTCTCAAAAAGACATCACTGACTGGGCAGAAGATTTTCCCACAGGTAGACTGGTTGTCAACCAAGGCCATTTAACTTAGAGCCGGAGGGAGAAGTGTCGGATTAATACCTTCCTCAAGGGTATTTGCATGTAAGTGAATACTTGGAATTCAAACTTGACTCACCGATTTCTCATTCCAAGCTGATATCCACTGCCCCACACAGAAGTGTACTGCAGTAGAAACACTATGGAACAGACATAGAAGACATTTTCATAAGATAAAAGAAATAACAGGACAGAAGAAATAAATAAAAAATAAGAAAGTGCTCATCGACAGAACAATTAAAGTCTACAAATGGGAATGCAGATAATAGTTAAAAAAAAATTTCAAAGGATAAAACAAACACGTGAGAGAGATTCTATGACAACAGGGATGTAACCAACACTACAGAAAAACATGAAATCTGGAGGTAAGATTGGTACTGGGCAAAAACAAAGCAGCAAGACCAGATCAGATTGTAACAAAGAAGCTATCAACTTTAAACAATTTCAGGATCAATAAGATCAGCAAAATAAATTAAATATGACAATGGTGAAATACCAGAAGACCTCAAGAGATCTATCTTCATAGAAAATAAAAATCAGTGCAAATGAATGTAAACTTCACTAGACAATCAGCTTAATGAACCATATAACTTACTGTTAGGGTTCTAGCAAAAAGGGCTTAGTTAGCAGAAATAGGTCAAGGACAGCATAGCTGTGTTCAAGACACTAGAACAAGCACAAAAGACCTACTTGAAATATACTAGAACAGCCTGATTCACATAGTAAAAGATATCTTAATACAAGTAATCTTCAACCACTACAAGGGACAAACAGTCTGCATGTTGATAGAGGGGGAAAAAATATCAGTGAATACACAAAATTAGAAGTTGCAGTAAGACAAAAAACATTTTCTCACTGGATTTATTCAACCTATATAACAAGATGTTCCCACAAGACCTACCAGGAATTATCAGTAGACACATTCTTACCATTAGTTATATGAATAACTGTTTTGATAGAAAAAAAAAAAATACTGAAATAACTACTAGACAAGATAGTAAGAGAAAACGGGGGGGGGGGGGGGTTTTAAAACTAAGATAATGCATAGTTGTCAGTAAAAAAAAAAACAAAAAAAAAACCTCAAAGTAAGAGCTATGTAGTGGGGATGTCCAAAAAAAAAAGGTACAGAAATTCAACTATATAGTAACAAACAATAGAAAATGTTATGCGGAAATCTGAAGACGCATAAAAATAGTGAAAGAAGCCTTCCAGAAAGTAAGCAAACTATTAAGGTATCAATAAAACTGTGATGTAATATCTAATTGAATGCTGTACTATTTCCTCACAGATAAGACAGAAATGTGGTTCTATGAATGATTATTTAAGACTACCATGGATTGAACATGTGAGCAATGAAGAAGCCATAAGGAAAAAAGATCAACAAAGAATCCATCAATTAAGAGAATTCTGAAAGTTCTGGGATGTAGAATAAGAAAAAAGGACCTAGAAAAGTCAACACTTACAGGAAAAGAGAAACAATGTGTAATCTACTTAACAAGCTCATGTGAATGGATGGAAGAACAAAAAGATGCTGACAGGTTAAAAATTACTTGGAGCAACACAAGACAGGCAGTTGTGGAAGGCTATGATCACACACAATTGAAAGAGCTTGAAACAAAAAGAAATCAAAGAAACCCTAGAAAAGAAGCTTAAAAAATGGTTGTGACAGAGGAAGGAAAGCAGAGATTGCTAATGAAAATAACTCGTAATCATCCACCTAATGAAAAACAGAAATTTAGCAAACAATGAGTTTTTTATTGAAATCAAAATGGCCTGCATATTGTTGGGATATCCTTGCAGATGAATTAGCTAAATACATTATTTCCTGCAAATTCTATGAAAGTTTTAGAATAGATAAAAATTACATTTCAATTGAAATTTGGTTAAGAAAACAGCTATTTGAACTTTAAAGATAAAAAACTCAGCTTTTCTTTCGATTTTTCCAAGATCAGTCAATCAATTTTAACATCATTGATTTGTTTTGTGGAGAAAGGGTACATCAACTATCAGGATTATGTTAGAAAGAGAACTGTTCTTTTAGTGCCTCTTATGACAAAAATCTGAATCACTCTGAAATGAAGCTTAGAATATATTTCATCATCTGTCCTATAACTGGATGTGGCCATAGAGTCACTGCACAGCTGAACACCTGATTAGCTCTCTCCATATCTCAGTAGGTAAGCATTTATGTCTTGCGCAAAGGAGACTTGATGGAGTCCAACCCTCTCTAATGTTGATTCACAGTTGATGTCCTCCAACTTACCTTGGTCATGGACACGAGACTTGATTCCATCAGAGGAACTCGAACCCATGAGGACTCCAGTCTAGGAAACTTACCTAGTGATGCCATGACATCACTATTCTAAATACTTTTAAGAAATGAATGTAAGCCAGTGCTATAACAAGTTGGGAATTTCCATAATTTGACCTTGGTCTAGGAAGTTATATATTTTATTAGTGTTATAAAGATATTCTACACATTAAGTTGGAGATATTGTGACTTTCAACATCCTGTTAAGTAGTTGAAAAATAAAAAGGCATTAGCAGAATCTTGATTTACCAAATTGTAAAGTGATAATCATTTTCTGGTGTTCTTTAATATTCCTTGGATTTCAAGTGAAGTCTAGAAGACTTTCAAAGTCTAAGTCTTATGTCCTTTATACCTACAATTATTTTTTAATATCCAGAAATTAACACACAATCATCAATATGAAAGATTGAAAAAGGATCATTTCCCCATCCACTCAGAGCCTTTTGTCAATAGCCAAGATTAAGGTATGTAATTGATTAACTTTTGATTAAGGCTTATGAGAAGTCAAAGTTCATAAAAAGTATAGTTGGATTATAAAAAAAAATGTTTTCATGAGAAATTGAATTATTAAATTCTTGAAAATATCAGATGGCAGAATAGAAATAGCTATACATTTTTCCTCAAAGAAAAAAAGAAAAAAAAAAGTACAAGTTCATTTTAATACTTGAAGATATCAAAAACTTTTGGCTATTTTTAATCTACTTCCTGAACCCAGAAAAATATAGTAAATGAAACAACATGTAAGATTTCAAAAGAAGTAAAGAAAATGGTAACAGAAAGGCATGATTTTGAGTTGATTTATCAATCCCATCCTAAAGGTGTAGGTTAGGTGTACATAGCCCTTCTAATAGAAAATTAGCCTTTACATCAATTTAATTTACTTGAAGGAATACTTTTGAGGGATAGATGAGGAGCATAAACCATAAAAATCGCATGGTAAGCTTTAGGACAGAGCAAAGTGATACTGCTTGGAGCCTAAATGCTTAATCATTGAACAGTTAAGTATCATTTCTGATTCATGAAAAGGGGAAGGGGTGCAAAATAGCAAACATTCTAAATGAAATAGGTGTTTCATTTGAGGGGAAAAAAAAAACAATAAAACAAAATAAAAGAACTGGCCCAAGAAGAAATCAATAAAGACAGCTGATTTGATGTATATTAAATATTTAATAGCTAACAAAATAGCTAATATTCATTCATCAAATACAATAAAGTACAATTCTCAGAGAAAGACTGATAGGATAAATAAATAAAAAAAAAAAAAAAAAAATTTAAAAACATACAAATCAGGATGAAATTAAAAAATCTATTTTGAATTGTGATTAAGTAATGAATGTTTAAAACAGAAAGAAATTGTAGATTTAATATTTGGGGGGGGGGGGGAAAGACTTGTTTTTGTTAGCATTTCTTACAAACAATCCCAATGTTATTTTTAAGTATTTTTAGCTAATAACATCGAGTTTTAAGTATATTTATAGACTCACAGAAATATTTAGAGAAAAATGTATCGCATCCCATTTTTTAAGCCGATAGAAATTCTTTGAAAACTTGATGCAATGTACTTAACTAAATGAATAATAATTGTATTCGTTATGGTGGTCACTTATTGATTATCCAGGTTGATATGAATATTTCAAAATTATATTATGGCATTTCGTCAAAATTTCACTTCGAAGAACAAGCTTGTTCCTACTTTAAGGCAAATCACCAGTAACGCTCTCAGGAAAAAAAAAGAAAAAGAAAAGAAAACCGTTTTAAAAAATACAACTTAATAAGCCAAGAGTGAATAAATTTGCTTATTTTTGTTTTAGCTCAATTATATAAATATGTAATTTGGTTATTTACTTACCTGCAGGGGGAAATATTAAAAAAAGCGCAAATTGAAGGGAAAGAGATTTTTAAACGAAAATCAAATGATCATGACATTTCAAGGAAAAAAATTTTTTTAAAAAAATCTATCAGGATTTAAAAGATTATAAAATATACACAAAAATAGCTAAATTGTAATTTTTAAAATTAATTATTTAAAGGATCAAAAAGAAATTTAATGGAAGAAAAAAAAATCTGGAATAATCTAAGTTTTTTTTATTTGTTTGTTTCTATTTACGTAATATCATTAAATTCTATTTTAAACAAATTTAAATTTTTAAAATAACGATCATCAACTATTGTAAGTTTTTATTTAAATTTTTTTTAAACTCAAAAGTTGCATAATGGGATAAAAAAAAATCTATACGAAAAATTTCGAGAAGGAAGCAAATTTTTCTTATTGATTGGGGACAATACTATTACTAATTATTAGTTTTTTTTTTAATGGTTGGATAAAGACGATGAAAAGTTAAAACTAAAACCATGTGAAACACAGGGAAACAAACCAGATTTATGTCAAAAACATATGTCAAATTGAACAAGTTAAAAAAAAAAATGTTTATAATCTAGTATTTTCTTTTGTACTAATGAACACTGTACTGTACCTTCCCTAAAAAAAGAAAAAAGAACAGTTTCCAAAGAGATATTTTTTAAAATTGTGCTCAATTACATAAATTACAAATAAAAATACTGTGTAGAGAACAATAAAAATAAGTACTAGTAGTAAAACAAATAAGTGTATATAGAAAAATGTTATTTACAGTCTGTTTTATTGTGCACTGTGCAGTAAAACATGTCAATAGATATACGTATGTAGAGACACCCACTCAAAATGATTCAGGATATTTTAGTAACTATTTAATACTAATAAATAAAAGAAACAATAGAGACATCTTGAAAAATAGTCTTCAATAAGGCATCAATTGCAATATTTCTAATACGTTAAACTGCATTCTAATTTGAAATGTGGATAACATATCTTATGCAAGGAATTAATTACATTTTAACCAACACAGATCGGAAGGATAATAAAAAGTCATTAGTATTTCATGTTTTGTTAGTCACACATTTTAGAAAAAAAGAGAAAAAAAAAGTCAAACTGGGGCGTTTACCAATCTTATAAAAAGGTAAAAAAATATATACATAATATATTCTAAATATAATAATTATATTTAAAATATAAGTTTTTTTTTAAAACAATATTTGGTTAGAAATATCTAAAATGAAACGATAATGGATTAACAAAATAAAATAGCATAGTTTGAAAATAATGCAAGTTAGGGGTTTAAAAAGAAAAAAAAATATATATGTATAAATGAAATATTTATAATTTTTATAGGAGGGAGAAATCAGGTTATTAAAAATTAAATAAAATGAAAACAAAATTATAAAATTAAAAAGAATTAAAAATAAGGTGAACAAGTCAGTTCTTTTTGGCCTTAAAAAAAATAAAATAAAAATTACTGTCCGGCCAATCCTACCTCAAAACAAATTCCCTTTTTTTAAGATATCAATAGGGTATCATATTTATTTACTAATAATGAAAAAAATAAACTATAAAACATTTAAAAATATACAAAGGGTTTATAAAATAGCAGTGGCTATAATATTTATACAAGACAAGATATTTAATTTCACTAAAGCGAGTTGGTCGGTTGGTAAAATTTATAGTGAGCGACTACTTTTCTTTTTTTTTCCTTTTTTTTTAATACTTCCGGGATGTATGAGTATTTAAAAAGAATAGGGTGTCAAAAATAGCAAAGAATGAAAGACAAATTATTATTATTCATTTTGAAAGGATTTTTGGTCGACAAACTCGCCTCGAAGAGACGAAAAAAACGCTGCGCACATTGTATTATTTAACAACATCTTTTTAAAAGCAGAACGAAGCCATCTTGAAAATTTTACGATATGAACTCACCCTCATGGCGAGACATTATAGCTGAACGGACCGCGAGAGTGGCGAGTAAATATTCCGAAAATATGAACTGATATGGAAGATTATACTCATGTATAGCAAATTCTGTCTTCTGCTGTAATTATGACTTCTTTTTACAGGTACGTCTGCTTCAAAATTCCTACAAGGAATTTTGGAAAAGTCGAGGCCATGGTGACGTCACAGGAATATCTCGTCTTGTTTGGTAACAGTGTGACTTGAGGTCCTCAGGATCTCTCAGGGACGTATTTTTGGGTGGGTTGCTTTTTTGTTTTGTTTTTTTTTTACTTACAAAGTGTTTGGTCTCGATTTTAATTTGGTTTGATTAGATATCAATTATTTATCTTGGAAATTAATACAGTTTTTCAAAAAAAAAAGAAAAGCTGAAATTTGTATACGGATTTTTTTTCTCTCTGTTCGAACAGCTACGGACAAGGACGATTGCTGCTGCTGCTGTTTTGCTGCAAACAATAACGTCACTTCCGGTGTCCGCATATTAGCAACATAAAACATTTCTGTCCAGAACCACTAATTCCAGCAACATGTCTACACAAGGACGAGTTCTTGTCTATGGAGGTAAAGGCGCTCTTGGATCTACATGCGTAGCTTACTTCAAGAGCAAGAATTTTGTAAGCAACACTTGATTTTATATTTTCCCTGTAGAACACATTAGGTAAATTTACAGCCGCTGCTTTAATTTTTTGTTTTTTTTGTGTTTATTACGACATCCAAAAACTTCGGTTCTTGACAAAAAAAAAAAGTATTAACAAACACAAACAAAAGTTCAGCAACAATAAAACATGAAAAAGAAAAATGAATAAATCTTGTCTGTTATGTCCACACTGCAATAAGTAAAGATTTCTTGGAAAATAAATTAAAAAATGCAAGTGTTTTTTTTTTCTTCAGTGTCCGTTCCCCGAAAAAATTAATTCTTAAAAAATACGTGACATAAATTCAGAATTTTAAAAAATTAGTGATTCCCCGCCACTTTCCGTTTATGTTTTGAAAATAAGTTATTTAGGAAATAAAAGAAAGCCACAGGCGATAATGATATTTTAATTTTTAAAGGATTTTAAAATTGTCACTTTAATTTTAAAAATTAAAAGAGCATGTCTAAGATCTTCCAAAAATTCCGTATATTTTCTTTTCTTCATCTGATAACATGGGACAGGTAGAAAAAAAAATTCAGTGCGTATCTATGTAGGGAACTTGATTGTCCTTTTGTCGCAAGGGAATTTTTATTATTCAATATCTGATTTCTAGAGAGAGCAGATGGCTGTTAAATAATAATTAAATAAAATGTCAATCTAATTGTTTTCTTTTGATTCCAAAGTAGGACGAGGGAGGAATGAGTTCTTTTAATTGGAATGGATGATGAGATTGTGCTCAACAAATGCTTTTTTTTTTTTTTTTTTTTTTTGAGGTTTCTTTCTCATGGAGCAAAGGAGGAGGAGATGGGCGCTGTCAACCTGATATCGAAGGAAAAATTTTCGTTTGAAATTGTATTCGCTAAATGTTTTAATAACATTTTAATTACGCGGCAAATTCCAACAAACTATTCAACTTAAATCTCAATTCTTGTTCCCTTTTTTTCCTCTTAGTCTTTCTTTTACTTTTAAATTTGAAGACGAAATCGAATTATTTTTTCTTGTGTGAAAAATCATTTAGTTGTCAGTGTGACGAAACTTTATTTAAAAATCTGAAAATGTTTTAATTTTTTTTCTTTTGAAATTTATTTTTGCTAGTATAGGGCTCATATTCATAATAATAAATTGTCTTTTGGGGGAGGAATCCTTCTTTCAAGGATTTGGAGTAGGAATCTAAAAATATAATTGACGAAGTTATTGTTCGCTAAAATTTAGTAAATTCTTAATGTCAATTTGAGGATGATATATTTTTTTTTCCTTTCTTTGATGTGTTCTGAAATTGAACCTTAAAAAACCGTCTTAAAAATGAAGACTTGTTTCAAAAGGTAAAGGTACCTGTGGATTTTTAACAATGCTCTGTCTCCTTTTCACTTTTTTCTTTGTTCAGTTTGAGTGATTAGCGATCAATAGATCCACCCCCGCCTAAAGATGGTAAAAGGTCGCAAGTCGTTAAAGACCGAGGCATCATCCTGTCTGAAAAAGATGTGGCTTCTTGTCATGTCAGATTTTGTAATCTTTTACATGCAGGACGAATAAGCTGACAAGAAATACCAATGGACCCTAGTTAAAAATATAGTAATTGACATGACTTAAAGTTAAATAAAAAAAAAACAAATTCCTCCTTAGGCTTAAAGTGGAGATGTTGACTGTTTTAAATTTACAATCCTCATAATTTTTTTACTTTAATTTTCTTTTTTTTAAATTGGCAACAGGTCGTCATATTTTAGTGTGACGAGATTCCTTTTTTTTTCTTTTTAAGAGGACGATGTAGGTGAACTGTTAAATTATTTAGAACAAGAGTCAAGACTAAATATAGAAAATAGCTTAGCAAATATATTTTTATTTTATTGCTCCGAATAATAAGTTTATATTGTGCCGCACCATCTCCACGTTTTATTATTTTTAAGCGGGTGGAGTTAAGCAAAGAATCTTATAATTATTTTATTTTGTACTGGCTGTTCGCTTTGTTCAAAATTCAAACTACTGAATTTTAAAAATCTTAAAAAATGATGTGCTGCAACATGTTTCATTTAGATGTCGATGGATCAGAAAACAATGCCATTTTGTCCTTGATGTGTGACACTGCTGAAGGAAAACGGAAACGTACTTGAACCGTTTCTTCACTCCGACTGTTTCTCAACCGTTTCCAAGTTCTGACAGTAAAAATGAAATGAATATAATTAATAACCCTAGCTATTTTCACTTACTTTAATCCTTTTTTTAGTGTGATTGGTAGCTAGTGTAAGTTATACAGAAAAATGTTGAGGTTACCAAAGGTTTGACAAGTGGTAGATCATAGAACCGTTGAACCTGTTTGAATTCCTTTCTATTTCAATGGAAAACAGTGACATGTAGTCGCATCAGATCATCAGAATATTCATTATTTTACACCTGATGTCACAAAAAAAAAAAAAAGAAATAGTTTACATTCAGACTTCTCAAAGTTTGATTTGAAAGTCTGAAGTGGTAGGACTGGCAGGCTTCTTTCCTAAATCAATCATAAATAATTCTGCTTGTTTCTTCCTTAGTTAGTAACTTAGTTTCTCCGTCCTTTATGCCACTTAAGATAACACACTTACTCTCTACACAAGCTTTTCTTTCCCCTCTATCTTTTTACTCTCCTCAACCTTTCTCTCACTTTTGCCAAATGGAAGGATAGAAAAAAGTGAGAGTAGGAAGAGAGAGCCTATAGCATTACCGTATCAGTAGCAGCTTAAGCTGGTGGTTGTAACAGTAATTGTGTGTGTACTGTACAATATAGTAAAAATAGGTAGGTTTGTTTCCATATCCTGTGACCTAGTAACGAAAGTTCTGGCCTCTACACCCTTGGCCATTACTCAGTGGTCTTTTCTGTTTGTCATGGACACAGGAGCCATGATTTTTCAGTAATAAAAAAAAAATTTTTTTCTTTCAAAATCTCTTACAAAATTGCATACAGTATTTTTGTTATGGTCTGTGCATATACCACTTAATATAAGATGACAGTTAAATAGCTTCTATGAACATTACTTTTAGGTATTTTAATAAAATTACACTCTGTTATCATTATTTTATTAGCCAATACCTTTGTTTGAAGACGTTACTATCATTTGTAGTATGGCAAAGTAAATTTTTTTCCAGGAAATCATAATTTTCCTTCCGTGGATAATTCTACGGGTTCCGCTAGTATTGATAATGTAGATTAAACATACAGTGAACTTTTCAGATCGAAATTTGTATGATCACTGCAAACGTTTTTTGGAGGGGGCCCTTGTGTGAGGTTTATTTGGAGCATCCAGCCAGTTATGAATATATAAAGCTAGTGCTGTAACCTTGATGTAACTTTGCACCCAATCAGGAGGGACCTTACTGTGCCTGCATAAATGCTTTGTGCAGTGAGGTAATTGATGGTTGTCTTTCAGGAGTGGAAAGTTGTTGAAGAGGTAAGTGTCTAAAGTCCCAAAATACATTGAAGTGCTATTGCCCCCTTGTATGTGTGTTGACTGTTTCTTGCAATATGTACCATGTGACCAAAATGAGGTCTTGTGCTTGATCAGCATAGACGGTTTCCTTGTGTAAAGAGTAATGTTGTTGATGAATCCCCAAAACTTTTTAAGGAAGCCAAGAAGATATTACCGATGGGTCATCGTAGGTACTCAAAGAATGTATGTTACAAATACTTTGTCATGTTTTAAATGACTTTCTTCAACAGATTTGTGAAACAATTTATGAATTCAATAACATGGGACCTTTGTGTAGAAGGAAATGGTGTATATCTTCCAAGTGTGTGTTCTTTTATGATCAACAATAAAATCTGAGGTGGCTGTTTCAAAGTAACCAACCACTTGACCCAAAGAGAATAAACTAAGAGATAAGTAGATGAAAGGCTTTGGGAACAGCAAACTATTTGGGGTTTGTTATAGTTGAGATTTTGGTAGTTTTGAAGTGGTGGGGGGGGAGTTAACCTGTTAGTCTGTGATGGCAGTTGTCCAAAGTGTCACCTATGTATCTACCCTAACTGCAAATGAAGTGATAAAATAAACAGTCAAATGTACTGGGAAGAGAGTTCAAATTTTAATTTCTTCTGTAGGATTTGTATCTCATCTTTTGCAATTCTCCATTTTATTTATTTCCTTCCAGCCTCCCCTTCTTGTGACTTGAGCTCTTGCAATGCACCCCGGCCCCGACAATTGCATTGTACATGAAACTCTGTTTTGTGTGTGCATATATATATATAAGATTTCCCTCCTGTCATGCTCTCTCACACACACAAACACACACACACACAGAAAATAGTGAGACACTGTCGACTCAGTTCATTCTCTTTACTACCAGTTATGAAAGCTCTTGCCATGTTTACTCTTTAACAGTGCCTTATTTTTATCTTTATTTTTTATAATAATTATGTTGTAGTGAAGAAAACTTATTTTCTTTATTGTAATAAAGGCTATTTTGTGTGTTTGTGTATATATATATTTTCAATCCTGGGTAGAAAAGCAGTTGGATGTCTAACTGTACTGATAAGCTGTGAAACAGATCTGTCTGCAGATGACTAACATACATATATATAAATTTCCATTCTGACCTTTGGATTGTGTATATATATATATATTTTTTTATGTAAGATACACAATGGTGTATGTACATTAATATTGATGGCACACACCCACTTGCGTAATATAAGCTCATCAATAGGATATTGTGACACCTTGATAGTGTAGATTGAAAACTAGCAAACATTACAATTATTCAAAGCAAGAGATGAGAATTTAAATGTTTTTTGCCTTATTAAAGTTTTTTTTTCAATAAAAACAACTTAGTCTATATTTTTCTTCTTTTTGATGGTAATATGCTATAAAAACTATAACAAAAAAGACAAAAAAATGTAAAAATTAAAGTTATATATATATATATATATATATATATATATATATATACACACACACACTAGTCATGAATTCTACTAGTTCAGTTCTATTGAAATGTCTCGCTTGTCTTAGACGCAAGCAGAAAAAGTTTAGCTACTCCAATACAAACCAGAACTGTTATTTTTGATGTCTTTAGTTCTTGCAATGTTCTCTTCTCCATGTTTGTTTTTTTTATATTTTCTTTTTTTTTTTGTGCCGACTAATACAGATAATAGCCTGTCATTGTCTGTTTGTGAAAAAAGCTGGCCCCCTTACCTTCGTCAACCAATTCTCAGTTTACAAACTGAACTGAAAGCAAAGAATTTGAACCTGAAAATAAATGACCTGGATTCTGTTTTCGTATTCTCAGGTGCCAATGACCAAAAGATTTGTGGGTTTGGTGAGCCTGTTTTTTTTTTTTTTTTTTTTTTTTTTATCAATTCACCCCAAGCAAGGCATTCTACTGCCACTGTTGCACAGGGGGTTACATAGGGGAAAGTGATCAGAAAGAGGGGTTAGTTACAGGAAAAGTCAGAAAGAGGGTAATAGATGGATGAGAATACCGAGGATGGGGGTGTAGTAGATGAAAACAAGAGCTTGAGAGAATGGATGCAAGTTAGTGAGATAGATGTCTATTGACTTTAAATTTAAATTCCTGGAGATTGTAGCTGTCAGAGAAGCAAGTATATGGGAGGGAATTCCACAGGCGGGAAGTGCGAGAAAAGAAGCTGATAGAGTAGAAGTTGCAGTTACGTTTTATCGGTTTCACTGTAAAAGGGTGGGACTTAGTTGCTAGTCTAGTAGCTTGTGTAAATTCATGCCTCGGGGGCACCAGTGATCTAAGTTCATTGGAGCAGAAGCTGTGAAAGTATTTATGGAAGAGGCACAGGACAGCCACATCACGCTGGTAAGACAGCGACTGCAGCTGAGCTGCCAAGTTGGTGTCTATCACATTACAGATTCTCCGTCGGATTTTGTCAAGAACCCCGAGATGAATAGCAGAGGCACCCGACCAGATGTGGCAGTAGTACTCAATACACGGGCTGATGGTAGATTTATATATGTGCAGGATGAACTCAGACGAGAAAAACTTCCTGGCCCTGCACGATGGTGAACCGACCTTCTTAGCAGCAGATTTAACAATGGATTCGATATAGTCATTCCACTTTCTGGCAAAAAAACAAAAAACAATTTTGTCTTTTTATTAATTCAGCCCCCCCCCCCCCCCCCCCCCCGCTGCTCTAAAATCCTTTCGGAAGCAGTTGTACTGGGATATTGGCCTTGATATTAGTAATCCTGCTTTACTGTATATTTGTTCTCTCTTGCCATGGTTGTTACAAATCTCACCCACACTCTCGTCATATATCAAGTGAAATTGGTTTAAATTTGTGTACATTTTGAAACTGATCTATTTTTAAGAAAGGTCTGCACAGTTGTTTACATTGCCACATTAAGCCACTGGTATCAAACTTCATACAATGATTGCTGACTATAATGCATCCCCCCCCCTTCCTCTAGGGAAAAAGTAGATCTCACTTCTGGGAATAAAGTTTATGGCTTTCATTCACCTTCTTCCCATAAAATTTATCAGGTAGGATATAAAATCAATAATGCTTATTAAAATCATCAAATTTCATGTTAGAAAATCTTTCACAAAAACATTTCTTTTTACATTTGAAGAATAAGTTTTATTTTTTTCCAATCCACTTAACAAATTCCTTTCATAATTTCTTCAAATTCTGTTAGTTTTTAGAAAGTGTTTAATACAAGTTAGACTAAAAACTACATTTGCCAGCAAGATGTGTAGTGTTGGTAGTACCTGTTAGGGTCCTAGCTATAGGCAAGTAGTTAACACCCATGAACTGGGGTCAATACACTGTGAAAGTATAGAAATAGATTTTAATAGTAAAAATGCCAGCAATACGCTTGACTTTCAACAAAAATCCATCAATAAAACCTGATCTACAAACTGATTCCTTACAAGAATACATATTCATATGAACTTATACTAAAAATCTTGTCAGCATTAAATAACTCATTGAGGTTGATGTACTGTAAAATAAACTAAACTGATTGGGAGATAGATTTTGAGGAGTGTAGAATCACCTCTTAATTGCTGTTCTCAGGTCCACTCTGGTTGATAACATCTATGGTCTCAGCTGTGGGTAAATAGTGACCCCCACCCTCTTGCTCTACAAAATACAAGAAAAGTAGAAAAATACATTTTTACAAAAAAAAAAATTACAATACTTATCTTCAAAAAAAAACACACGTTTGTCTTGAAAAATGCAAAATATTTAGATTTCAGGAATTTTTACGACTAAAAAAGAAAAAAAAAATTGGAATGTGAGTAAATGAATATTGGATTTATTTTCATTTTGAACATCTTTTTCCTTAAGGCATGACCCGTGGGGTTGGTGTACCAGTAAAATAACCTATCTAAATCTGCAAGGCATAACACTGGCATCAAATGCCACTTAAAAAAAAAATTCTTTTCCTTTTATTGACTGACTACTTACATCACATGTGAAATAAATATTCTTGTTTTAGGAAGAGTACAGCAATTCCAGTCTTTGAATGAAAAGTAGGCTAGTGTTTCTGACACTAAATTAATTTCATATTTAGTGTCACTTTTGATGCTTGTAGGGTGGTAGCTGGGGGAGAGGGGAGAGTTTTCAGTTTCAAGAAAACTAGAAACTTAAAAGGTATATGAAGAATTGTCTGCTGGTGGGAGATGCATTTGTGGTTTTAACAATTTTTGTTTTTTCCTAAAACTCAAGGTTCTTGCTACCAAAATGAAAGTAAATAAACTTGTACAAGGGAGGCAACTCCAGTTGTGTTAACTGTTATTTACAGTCTAGTTTCTTTTCACAATTATAGTGACAGTACAATAATAATATGAATAATAGAAATAATTTGACATTGAGCAGATGTTGAATTTTAATAAAAAGAAATTCCTCGTAGATATTAAGCCATTTCTGACTTCCTTAGAAAGTAGATTTTGTAAACATTAGTTTGTCATTCACTATGATTTTAATGTTTTATCTTATTCAGTTTGTTGTGTTGTTCTAATCTTTATTACCATATGTTTTGGCTGTCGTATACTCCTGCCTTCTTCAGTTGATATGTTGGAATTTCAAGCTGAATCCTTTTACTTCACGTGGATAGATTATTCCGTGACCTCCCTTTCTTCGATAACATAGTTTCAGTTCTCTTCGGTAACTCAACTCTCCAAGTAATCTTCTGTTTCCTATGCTCTGGCCTGCTATTGGGTCAAGTCACTCTTTGGATTACTCTACTAATGTTTTTATCCAATGGCTGAAATGTAATGTATATGGCAATAAAGATGAAGTCAGCAGTCCAAATGATGTGAATAGCTACAATACCTCATCTCGTGTGTATGTATATATATATATATATATATACACATTTTTTTAAGCGATGCCATTCAAACTTTCTAGGGACACATATCTACAGGGAAGCCAGGTTGATACATAATTTTTGAGTTTAAGTTCAGCAATTTTCTCTTTCGCATTTTTTGGCCAATGGAGCCAATTGATTACATTTGCCCTGTAAAACATCTAAAATTGTTGCTAAATTACGTCACAGAAATCAAATCACACGTGTCAAACGCGACTAAAATATTTTTTCTATTAAAAAGAATATGAGCCTTTATATTTAATTTTTATTCCAACATTTTAAAAATTAATTTGGTCAACAAAAAAAATGAATTTTCTTTTTCCCCATAATTTTGAAACAAAAGAAATATATTTAAGTTTTTTTTTTTTTTTTTTTTTCACATATTTTGTTTTTTTTTTTAAAAAAAAAAGTGGCATCTTCTCTTACTATTAAAATGTTTTCCATTGCACTGGCAATGCTGGGCTATGATGCTAGTATATATATATATACTAGCATGTGTTTTAAAACAAAGCTTGTTTTTACATTGCTGATATTTGAACTATTGTCCAACTTTATTGTATTATTTTGACCATTATGCCCTTCAGTCTTCTTCAGATGTTTGTTGATCTGGATACCCTTTAAATTTTGGACTGAACTCTTAATTTTTTATTTCATATTGCTGCTCCTGTTTCCATTGAGTCTCTACTACTCAGCACAATAATTATTAGTCCAGTGCTTAATCCCACTATGCTATTGTGATAATGAACAAAATAAGTGCAATGCTCTAAAATAAAATAACTCCTTGTTTAAGAAATTGAGACCGAAACCTTTGTATTGTGATATACAGAAAGTTATTCTAGCCTCCTGACAGTCTGTTGAAATTAATTTTCTCAGGGTTTAGAAAAGAATCAAGTGAGCAAAAAATGCTTACCTAAATCTGTGACTTTAGTCTCTTGCCCCTCTCAACAATTCACCCCACCTTACCCTGAAAAATAGTAATAAACACCCAGCATGTATTCTGGAATGTCCTGTCATAAATTGAAACAAATAACACAGATTTTCTTTTTTTCTCAATGTGAGTGTATGAGACAAACTCATTCCTCCCTTCTAACCTATGGTCATTAGGGGAAAAAAAATTCTTTTTACAAGTTTGGTAGGGTAAGAGTGGAGGTTGACAGTACTATCACCAGGTTTAGAACAGCTGTTAACATTCTTAAAGATATGAGAAAAAGAACTTTTCTTGCTTTTTGTAGGTCTATTTACACTCATACATTATTGTGTATGTATATATATATATATATATATATATATATATATATATTATGTGTTTGACCTTGCATACTGTCTTCCAACAGATGGTGTTCCCAGAAATGTGTGTGTGCAGTTTCAAATGGTAACACATCTATAAGCAAGCTTGAAATTCAGTGTATGTCATTTCACCAAACTGTAAAGCATGTTTTTTTTTTTTTTTTCATAGCAAACATGTTGGATTTCATGCCAAGAAAAGTGTATTTGCAGAAAATTTTACTGCATTACTTTATTTTGGGTTCCATTCATGGTACATGGCCTGGTTGAACAGAACTTTCATTCTTATGAAGATGCTAAAAAAAAAGGTTGAATTATGGTTAGCCTCAAAAGATGACATTTTCCTGATGTGGAATTCAGATGCTGCCAGAAAGATGGGAAAAAGTAGTGGCTAGTGATGGACAATACTTTCAGTGACATGTTTCTTACTAATTTTTGTAAATAAAACATTACTTTTCATGAAAAATCAGTGAGAACTTATTCAAATATATATATTTTGTTAAGTGTAACAAAAGAAAAAAAAAATGATTAACCAAACTTGGAAATAAATCAGACAAATATTTACAAAACACCAAATAAAATATTTACAAATATACAATTTTTGTTGCATTCAAAACAAGAAACATAGTTTACTACTGGCGAGTGTTACGAGGAGAGAAGGGGAAGGTAAAGTGTCAAGTATCTTGATCCGTTTAAGTTGGCAAAAACATTAAGTGCTATACTTCTTGAAAATCCTTAAATAAGTATATAAAGAATAATTATTAGTTCGGTTAATGAAAGAATCAAAAACATGTATTTACCCATGAGGTTCTCTTTTAGGTTTTAGTTGGTCGGCAACTTCTTAGAGATTCTTTCGGCTGGATATAAATCCTTGAATCAAGGAGTTGATAATGTCAGCAAATTCTGGTAACAACTAACTACTCTCTGCCCAAAACCTATTTTTATAGGGGCTAACACCTAATTTGCACATTTCTAAAACCTTTTGAATTCTCTCAAATCTACTGGAATATTCTGGCATTTTCCAAAACGTTCTATTCCTAACTTCTCTTTTTATGGCTACTTCAGAAATTAAAACTTTTTTGTAATAACAAGTAGGACTCAGTAGTCCCTTACCACAACTTTTTAGACATTATTAATATTATTTTTTTATATATAAATGCATCCTTGTAACAAAATATATATATATATATATATATATATATATATATATATATATATTATATATAGTGTCATCTGCAGACAGATCTGTTTTGCTGTATCACAGCTCATCAGTACAGTTAGACAGCCGATTGCTTTTTACCCAGGATTGAAACCTGACCGAATTGGTGTCAATCGGTGATTCTACCTCTGAACTACGGGCGCTCGGTAGAAGGAGGCAGACTTTTTAGCATGTATATTATCATTATACACGCCCAATAGCTGAGAGTGTTCTAATTCATTGCTGAATGAACGATGTGTAGATGCCAGAGTAGCTACTGTTTTTCAAAGTCTAGCATTCTTCCAGAGTGCTCAATCATGGTGTGAGAATGTAAATATTAATCCACAGACATATATATAAAATCTTCAGGTGAAGAGAACCAATAGTTTTAGAATTTTCAGTTATCCAGCATTGTGTGTGCTTGACTCCTCAAAGTCCTTCCAAAAGAAAAATGTAATGTTTGGGAAGTTAATTGAGGTTGAAGTTGATTTTCAGCACCGCATACACACACTAAAAACAAAAAGTTTTGGGTACTTTCTAAATTGAATAATTAGTATAAAATGACCAACCTTTACACTTTTATCATGTATAAACTATATATCTAAAAAAGCATACCTTTACTCTGAGAGTATAAAATTACGTATGAAATGAAATATTTAGATTTTGCCATTAAATAACCCATATGCTGCTAAACAAAACCAACCAAAACTTCACACTCCACACACGTCCATTGAACAGGTGAAGAGGCTCACCCCTTGTTCCTTGTTTAGGATGTGGTTTCCTGCTTTCTCTTTTTCAATCTTTTCATTCCTATGAAGCCCCCTGCGCTTCAGTGGCGTTACCGCCTTGCTCAGGGTGATATGATTAAAAAAACAACAACAAAAAAAACTCCATATTTATAATAAAATTGCAATCAATACATATTAAAGCAAAATGATTAACAATTCATTTTATGTGTCGTTGAAGGCATAAAGTTATGTCCCAAATATTTTCATTTTAGTATTAACCGATAGAATTGTTGATATGCCACTAAACAAAATCAACCTGCTCTTAAGCTAAGATGATGAAACTTGCTAGTGCATAGTGTCTAGTAAGTTAGTTACCATATATGATACACACTTGGGCGATCATATCTTGAAAGACACATGACTGACTGGGAAGAAGAACTTTCTGTGGTAAAAACCAAGGCTACGGAACTTAATCTGTGCTGCTGTTTTGACCATAGCTAGAGGGAGAAGAAATGAATATTATTATACTTAGTAATTAGTGGGGAATCAGTTTATTACTTTATAACAGTAGAAAACAGATCACTCACTTCGTGTCCAACAAAAGTATTAATTGTATTTGTTTCCAATTATGTTCAGTCAGTTAAGTGCCAGATGTGATACACGCTTGGGTGATCATGTTTTGAAAGAGACATGACTGACTGGGTAGATTATTCTGTAGTAGGTTGCCATTGCTTTCTGAGATATAGTGGTTGCCAGCCAAGGCTATAGAACCCAATTTGTTCTGTCATTTAACTCATAACTGGAGGGAAGAGACAGATTAATACCTTTGCGCGTAAGTGAATGCAACAAATTCAACTAGAATTCGAACTCAGCTCTCATTTCTTGTTCCGAAACAATATACAATGCACATCCTGCACCAAATTGTACTAATTTTAGGGAGATTGGTTTATTACTTCATGACAATAAAAAAGTGATCCCTCAGTTTATGCTCAGTAGAAGCTTTAATTATATTTCCAACTATTATGTGAAGCATGCTTAGGCGATCATGTCTCAAAAGCAACGTGATTGACTGGGCAGAAGATTTTGCCACAGTAATTTACCACTACTATGTGCGGTAGTGAGTGAGTGCAACAAATTCTGCTAAAATGCTAGCTTGGCTCTTCAATTTCTCATTCCGGGTCGATATCCATTGCATCACGATGTACATCCGCAATACATGGTGTCCACCTTACCTAAAATATAAAATCCACTAGCCTTTTTCCCCCACCCCCCAAGAATGGCATTACACAATAAGGTAAATTAGTCAAAAAGCGCTAAAAATTTAAGGAAATATTTTATATTAATGGGGGTTATATTTGTTTTTTCTATGACTTATTTGCATTCACTTACATGCAAATATCCTTAGGAAAGGTATTAATTTGTCTTCCCTCCATTTATGGGTTAAATAACAGGACAGATTGGGTTCTATAACCTTGGCTGGTTACCGGTCTACTGCAGAAAGCAATGACAACCTACTGCGGGATAATCTTCTGTCAGTCATGTCTCTTTCAAGACATGATCACCCAAAGTGTGTATCACGTATAGCAATTAGCTGACTGATTAACCCATTACAGATTATTTAAAGCCAGAAAATATTTTTAGATATAATTTTTTAATTTTTAAAATAATGATTTAATTAACCCATAGTTGGAGGGAGAAGGGTGTTTGTGCTTAAGTGAATATAATGAACCCAACTGAAATTGGAACTCTGCCTTCCAATGAGCTATTATCCACAACACTGACATTTAAGCTTACAGCACCTGGTATTCCCAAGTGGTCATCCATCTAGGTACTGACCACTCAATATTGTGTAACGTCAGTGCTTGCTAGCTTTTGATGTAAATGGTGGTATGGATAAAGTTCAGCAGAGCCTTGCCTCCACTCTTTCTACCATCTAGTCACGCTCTTGGAGCATCAGCTAAAGGTCAAAATCAGGGTAGAGAGTAAGACATATCAGTGAATGGTGCTAATCTTGAGTTGCATCTTGAACAGACTGGTTGAAGGCCATGTTCAGAGCAAAAAAAGGTCAAACCTTCCCAATGAGGTTAGAGGATCCCCATCCTCCCACTGAACTTGCTTTTCTGCTATTTATTAGGCATGATAAGGCTCCTGTCAGTTAAGTGCCATACGTGAAACACGCTTGGGCGATCATGTCTCGAAAGAGACATGACTGACTGGGCATAAGATTATCTCGCAGTAGGTTGCCATTGCTTTCTGTGGTAGACTGGTTGCCAGCCAAGGCTATAGAACCCAATCTGTCCTGTTATTTAACCCATAACTGGAAGGAAGAAACGGGTTATTACCTTTCCCAAGGGTATTTGTGCGTAAGTGAATGTAATGAATTCTACTGGAATTCGAACTCAGCTCCCCGATTTCTTGTTCTGAGCCGATATCCACTGTACCACCGCACATCCAATGCTCCTGTACTAACTCTAAATAGGGTGGTTTGGTTTTCTTCTTGAACACTTTTTTTGGTGATTATAATGTCTGTTTGTCTAAATGTTGTATTATGGTTATCTATATAAATAAAACTTAACATGTGTGTCTGTGTGTGTCCTCTCAATGATTTCTATTAACATACACTTCAACGTTTTTAATCTGATTTGTTTCAAAACTTACACACCCCTTGCAAGTTTATTATTCTACTTAACATAGAAAAAGAAATTGTGCATGGAACTTCAGTTTAATTTTGTTTTAATTTCTTATTTTCAATTATTTTTTGTTAAAGATAAATTCAACACAGTAACTTTTTACATGGAGAATAACTCTTTCAAAAAATATGTGAGTTATCTCACGTATTTAATGTCTGCAGATATTTTTAGCTAATTGCAGTCCAGCTGTTTAATGCAGTCAATGAAAGAACACAAACCTGAAATTGTAAAGTTTAAAAGTATACTGATTTTTTTTAAGCTTTAAGCAAAATGTCTGAAAAGATTTTGAAAGAAATAATTATAATTCTCAAATGTTTAGAATGCAGTTTGAGGTTTATTTAAAATAGAATGTACTCATGTTGGTTATAATAGTCATAAATACAGTGTGTGTGTATATATATATATATATATATATATATATATGTAGGAAAAAGAAATAGTTGTTCCAATGAGAGAAATTGGTATTGAATAAAAAGTGTGAGAAGCCGTGAACATTTTCTTTAAAGTGTATATTTATTGTTGATGTTATTATACATGTTATAATACATTAAGCGTCCATAATAGTATTTGTGACGCTATACGTGTTTAGAGTGTAAAATTGACTCTTCAGGCGAATAATTTGTGGCTTTATGTATTGAGTTCCTTTTGTTTCTGATGGCCAAGTTGTTGTTTCATAAATAAGTAGAAAAAAAATAAAATAAAATCAGTAAAATTTGACTGTGTTTTGAATTTGGTGTGTGTGTGTGTGAGCATTTCTTTATTTCGTCTTTGTTTTAGAATTGTTTTTTATGGGTCATCTGGTTCTTTTTTATTGTTTGGAGTTATCTTTTGAATTTGTGTGTGTGTGTGCTTTTCATGTTGTTTTGTTGAGCAAAGGCTTGTATTTTCTTTATGAATCTTTCTTCCTGCATTATTAATATTTCATAATCTGTTTTCTTATATGGGTATAACTTTGAATTTGCCATCACTACATTCATGCAAATGTTGGGAAACATATAATCTGTTATGTGATAATCTTATATTGCTTCTATGAAGGGAAATTCTAATATTCAAGCATTGTGTTGCTTCCACATATATCTTTGCGTATTTGTTGCATTTTAGAGTGTAAACTACATTTTGAGTTGCAGCTCAGATCTGATTTTATTTCGAATGTAGTTGCATTTTCGAACGGGAAGTGTTTTTCTTCTATTATGTTGCACGCTCCACATCTTTTTTTTTTTTTTGTTGCATTTTGTGACCTCAACGAACACATGTAAAGGCCGCTATCTCAACACAGACAAAACTACAAAACATTCCCCAAAACACAGAATGTACAACACTACAACTATTACTACTACAAATCCCTGTACAGAAATACTCACCCACCAAAGACCACCCAAACATAGAAACACCATGTTCTTCAACCCAAACATCTACCACTGCAAAGTGAATAGATACTTCACCAATTAATAAAAAATTTTTAGAATATCCGATCAGAAAGAAAAGACCAATTTAAAAAATCCTGAAAATACAAAACCCATTCTCATCAATCTTTCTTCATACCCTTTAAAAGAAGAAATAAACATTCTAAAATTAGGTAAAAAATTCTCTCCCACCCCCAAAAATAACATTACAGACCTGAAAAAAATATCTTAAAGCATTCAAATGGAAATTTAAACTTCTTGAAACATTACACAACAACAACACTACCTATAACTCAACAGTAAAAAATAAATCTAAATATTGCTCTAACAAAAACAACAAAAACAACAATTCAAATGAAATGAACATATTCTTTGAAAAAAAAAAATCTGGGATAGAGGCTTTCAAAATGAACACAACACCCATAGCAATCTCATACACAAGCAAAGACTAGCACTAGAAAACATCTGTAAGAACAATATAATAAAGAAAGCAGACAAAGGTGGTGCTGTAGTAATTATGAATTAAACTTATTACAAAACAAATATTCAAGATATGCTAGGAGACGAAAATAACTACAAAAACATCAACCAGAATATAGATGAAAAAAATCAATCAAAAATAAAAACTCTGCCTTACACACAGTAGAATATTAACGAAAAAAGAAAGATTTCCTTACGGACTTTACTTCAAAAACCAGTAATTTTTACGGACTTCCAAAGATACACAAATCAAACACAATTAAAGCAGCTATCCAGGAACAAAAATTGGAATATATCCACACCCCAAACCCCCATGACCTTAAATTTAGACCAATTGTTGCAGGACCAGCCTGTGCTACAAGCAGACTGAGCAATGTAATTGGTAAAATATTAGTCTTACACCACAAAAATAAGTTACATCAGAGACAGCATACATTTCCTAAGCTTCATGCCAAAAAAAAGTAGACCCAGATACATTCATAGTAACTTTTCATGTGAACAGCCTATACAGCAACATACCCCATGAATTAAGAAAACAAGCCATTGCATTTTGGATAGAAAAACATCCAGAAATACTCCCCACACGCTTCACAAAAGAATTTATTTTACAAAGTATAGATCTAATTTTACATAATTCTTTTCAGTTTAACAACAAAAATTATATACAAACAACAGGTACAGCAATGGGAACAAAAATGGCACAGACATATGCAACACTCACTCTAGCATATCTAGAAGAAAACCTATACAACCAAACAGGGCATAAATATGGGGAAAACATAAAAACAAAATTCACAAAATCATGGAAGAGATTCCTAGATGACTGTTTTATCTTTTGGAAATCAACATAGGGGGACATAAACAAACTACACAATATACTACAACACCTGCACCCCAAAAGTTCACGCTATAATATAGTTCTAAAGAATTACTGTCCCTAGACATACTCATAAAAAAGGAAAACAATCACATCATCACAGACATATACACCAAACCCACAGACACCGAACAATACCTCCACTTTAAGAGTCACCATCCAAAAAGCTGTTTAAAATCCATCCTCTATTCCCTAACATGACAAATTTGCACGATAGTAACTGACAAAACCCCCTGTAAAATACGCCTAGAAGAACTACGAAAAACATTACAAATAAGAGGATACCCCACCTCACTAATAGACAAGGGTTTCCAACTAGCAGAAAAAATACCATTAGAATCCCTCCGGAATAAAAAAAAAAAGAAAGAAAATCACGTAAAAGAAAACATTCTAGCATACGTTTCCACTCACAGCAAGAACAATCCAGAATTATTCAGAAATATCAAAACTCATATGGAATTACTCAACAATAATGAAAAAATAAAAAAATCTTAAAGACAACCAAAATAATTAACAGCAAACACCAGCCCAAAAATTTAAGACATCCTAACCTCATCGAAATTCGAACAACAACACACAACACAGGGGTGGCACAAAACGCAACAAGAAAAGATGTGGAGTATGCAACATAACAGAAGGAAAACACTTCCTGTTCGAAAATGCAACTACATTTGAAATAAAATCGGATCAGAGCAGCAACTTAAAAAATGTAGTTTACACTCTAAAATGCCACAAATGCACAAAGTTATACATGGGAGTGACACAATACTTGAATAATAGAATTTCCCTTGATAGAAGCAACAACAACTTGGCCATCAGAAACAAAAGGAACTCAATATGTAAAGCCACAAATTTATTTACCTGAAGAGTCAATTTTACACTCAAAACACGTATAATGTCACAAATACTATTATGGACACTTAATGTATCATAACGTGTATAATAGCATCAACAATAAATATACACTTTAAAGAAAACGTTCACAGCCTCTCGCACTTTTTATTATATATATATATATATATATAAAAACTGAACATTTGTGTGTTTGTATTGTCACTGATTTCTGTTAGCTTACACTTCCACATTTTTCATCTGATTTGTTTCAAAACTTACACACCCCTTGCAAATTTATTCAAGTGAATATTAATTTTGTGCAGACAACTTGGAAGCAAGCCTCCAACATTTACCTAGCTCCTTTTATATCTTACTGCATTGGCTGAAGTTGCACCTATCAGCACTGCCAACTGTCTCCCTTCTTCACTGTGGTACATTTCCCCTTACAAAGACCAATACTTAAATTGCCCATGGAAATTCTTAATCTTATCTCATGCAATGCTTGGTACTTACTGCTAGTAGAATACTAAGTGGCATTGTGTTAGGGAATTCAGCTAGCTAAGTTAGGACACTGAGATTTTCATTTATCTGCCAGTTATCTATTTTGAAATAAATATTAATTCCTCATATATTAACACCAACAGATATAATTCCAGAATTACTCACTTCTCTATTCGTTATTTTATTTATTTTTTGAGACGACTTTCAGGTAGGACAGGGTTGCTTTGTTGTTAAGGGATCATTTTTTTAAAGATAACTTGTAACTGTTTAAGTAAGTACTTATCTATTAATTCTGAAAACAAACACCTGGCTGGCCAACTTACTTTGATATGAAACACACTGTTGAATAATCATTTTTGGGAAGTGAACTTAATCGTCCTTTTCTGTTTTTCTGTCCAGAAAGCATAGAAACAAAGTGTTGAACTGCTAACAAAATTTTCCTATTTCTTAATACTTTGTTTATTTTCTGCAAGTCATATTTTGTTATTCCTGTTCGCTTTTGGATTTCTGCACATTTCTCTAGTCTGTTACTGCTCCACACATAATTAAACTTCTGTATCTGCTTGATTTTTTTTTCTCTTCTATCTCTCTCTCTCTATCTATATATATATATATATATATATACAGTGAAACCTTCCATGCAACCACCTATTAATGATCATTTCTCTATGCACATTTGCTAATGTTAATTGACCCTTAGTGAGCAGAACCACCAATGACTCACTGATCAAGTGACAGCTTTAAAAAAAAAAAAAGTAAAAAACTTCTAAATTAGGAAAAACTATGATTATGAGTAATCTATTTCATTTTGATTTGATCTAAGCCTGGAACTCTTGTCATTGTTTTATTGTAGTGTTGCATCAAACTTATTTCTTGTTGAAATGTACATTGCTTGAGTTCACCTGGTCAAACATCAGCTGTTTTGCACAACATGTATTACATTTGACATGTTCAGTGGATTTGCAGTCTCTGTACTGACTTAGATAAATTCAGGGATTGGAAAAATCACAATTATGTCCCTTTCTCAAATGTCTATTTGTTCCTTTATTTTTCAGTGTATCTATCTACTCTATTTCTTTCTGGGTATATCTATCTCTATCTTTCTGTTTCTCTACTCCCACCCACGATCAGTGTCAGTTTTTTTTTTCCATGTATTATCACAGATTCTTTTGCTATCACTCATTTCTAAGAAAAAAAAAACTGAAACCTCATACTTTTGTTTTAAAGTCCACTTAATATTTTTTGTGAATAAATATTTTGGTCTCTTGTTGGTTGTTGTTGTTAATACGTTCTTTAAAATTTTTAAATGAATTATTCTGAATAATTTTTTTTAAAGTTAGGTCATT
>JBBBDQ010001638.1:697500-802500 GCA_037127315.1 Ascarosepion bandense
TAAACCCCCTTACTGCTGCTCCCAACCTTGTTCTTCAATCTTGACAGACTTGTCTCATCTTCTTCTGCGGAGTACTGATCAGTTTGCCACAGTTTGCAATATGGAGATGCCTTGGTAGAGCTGGTAATTGCATAAACCAGCACAGTATTGGGTTCGTCTATGGAGGGCTTACGGCCATATCACGTTGAATACACCGGTTCTCGCTCGGTCACCAAAGTTAAGCAACGTTGAGCCTGGTCAGTACTTAGATGGGTGACTGCTTGGGAATACCAGGTGCTGTAAGCGTTTAGTGACAGATGTGTGTTGTGATGCAGTGGATATCGGCTCGGAATGAGAAATTGGGGAGCCGAGTTCCGAATTCCAGTTGAAAATCTTGCATTCACTTACACGCAAATACCCTTGGGAAAAATATTAATCTCTCTTCTCTCCAGTTATGGGTTAAATAACAGGACAGATTGTGTTCTATAGCTTTGGCTGGCAATCTACTGCACGATAATTTTCTGCCCAGTCATGTCTCTTTCAAGACATGATCGCCCAAAGCGTGTATCATGTATGGCATTTAACTGACTGAAACTCTTCACATACCTCTGTATATGGATTTGTTATAACAAACTAAATATAGGAAAAAAAAAAAAAATCAACTGTGCCAGAGGTACTTTTGCCCAACACTGAATTGTGTCTGAGGACACACACGTACAAATAAAGGGCACACAACAAAATCTTTATTACATACTGAGATCTACTTCTGTGTAATGTTATAACATTTATTATATGAGAAAAAGAATTAAACATAGAATAAGCTGTGTCAGAGCTAGTCTCACCAAACACTCCCAGTTGCTTCAAAACCAATACTGAAAATGTGGGCCATATTCTTAAATATCCTTGTCAGATCAAACCTTTCATATGGATGCTGTATACAACTGCTTCAAAGGTGAAATAGGCCTTGATCCAGTGAAGCTCTGAGGATATTGGTGAAGATCGTCCTTCTCTGAACATTGAACTGGTGGTACAGAATCAAAAAGAATTGTAAGAAATAAAAGAAACCACACAACTTGAGGACTACCAACATCAGCAACAACTAAAATGAATTGCACATTTAACTTGAAGAGAAAACGACATAATCAAAATGTTTACATTCCACATCACTTCAAACTAAGGGTTAGGAAAGAAACTCCCATCAATATTGGAAAGAAAAATAAAAGCTACTAGACTAGAGAATCCTGTTTTCCTGAAAAATGTTTTAAGAGAAAGTTTTATAAACTTCAACTGAAAGCTGTAATGAATACTTGGTCAATGAATACCAAATATTTCCTTGTAGGGAAATGGCTAGTATTACCATTGTTATATTAAGTATATAAGATGCTTTCTTCCTGCTGCCTTTTATAATATATTATGAAGTGTGGTTAACTACAAGTACTGGTAATATACAGTATCATTTACCTACCAGGTACATCATCTTTTAGCATAAGATCTCTGATCTTATTCTTTGTTTAAATGAGTTTTATGTTATTAATATAAGTAAAATCTTGTGTACTGTGAAATAATCTAATTTGTAGAATCAGTACTCAAATGAGATTTTTAAGAAGAAAAATAGTGGAATGACAGAAATAGTAAACATTTTCCAAAACTAACAAGGTTTGTAATAATGATTTTAAATGGCTTCACACACTGAAAACTATTGTGCAATATAAATTAATTTGCTGACCCTGCCATCTGGTCAAATATGTCAAGTGATTACCTGTTCTCTCTTGATTGTATAACTGCAAGCGAAGCAAAAGATTTTTTTGTGTGGGTCTTACTATTGGATTGTTTTATTTATATATATATATATATATAATTTCGAAACCTATACTGTTAAATATAAGAGACAATGAATGTCTATTATGTTTAATCATGAGCCGTTCTAAGCATCGTATTTTGGCTTTAATTTCAGGTGAAAATATCCAAAAATTCTCCAACATCTGGATAATTTTTTATTAAGTTGGTTCTAAGCTTTCAGCTCACATGAGCCATCTTAATTCCTGTTTGGCTGTGTGTATTTGCTGTTTAATGAAGTTCCATTGAAATTTCTTGGTGTTAGGATCATTTAATGCTGTGGCATCATGTAACTTAAATTTAGTGTATCGAGGCAGCAGATAAATTTTCTAAACATATACTGTTAAATATAAGAGACAATAAATGTCTGTTATGTTTAATCGGGAGCTGTTTCTAAACGTATTTTGGCTTTACTTTTAGTTGAAAATATAGACAGATTCTTCAACATTTGGATAATTTTTCTATTAGAGTGGGTTCTAAGCTTTTGGCTCACATCAACCATCTTCAGAAATTTTATAAGGATATTAACACAAAAACATCCACCATCAGCGATGATTTTATCTTGTGTTGACATAAAACTTTGCTAAGCAGCGATAAGTTAACAAAAACAGCAAACGCAGTTTGTAAATTTGTAATGCGGTTCTATGACATCAAACCGCATGAGAGCTTGAAATGGTAACGGAACCATATATTTAAATGCAATGTAATATGTTATGACCAGATTTAAATGTGATTTTTATTAAGTGTGGGTTGTTTGGATTTAATGTACATGGCCTCCAATATCTGATGGTTCTTTTTACTGTATGTATGAGTGAGGATTATTGTATTGTTGACTAAAATCTGTCTGGTATTATCTACATGGCTATGTTTTTCTAAGAAATGTTGTTTAATTGTACTCTGATCAGTAAGGTAAGTCTGTGGGGGAGCATGGTTGTAGTAAAACCAATATATGTAGTGGGTTTATTATTAGTACCAGAGATACAATCTCTGAACGGACATGTAAATTGATACGCTACATTGGTTTTCTGTAAAGGATTTAGTTAAGTGCTTGTAGGGTTATTAGAGACTATGAGGTCAGTTGTTTTGAATTTTTTATAATATATGATGAGCTTAATTTGATTATTATTTATTGGTTTAACATTTCTATGTATTATGTTTTTGAGAGGTTTTTCATCTTGTTTGTAATTATGTATTTGGTTGCAATAGTATAAGTTAATAGTGTTATGTTTATTTTGATGTATACCATTATTATTAATATTATCAATATTGTTAGAGCTATTAAGTTTGTTGAGATTCATTTTAATTTGTTGATCAATAACAGTTAGGAAATCCATTATTGACAAGTGTTTGCTTAATGTTGTGTAATTCTTTATAAAATATGGATTTGGAAGAAGATATCATTTGTGTGTGTTGAATTAAGTTTTTTAGAACAGCTAAATTATATTGTTGGGGGCATTCACTATTATAATAAAGACACAAGTTTATGCTAGTTGGTTTCCTATATAGAGAAGTAGTAAATCTGTGTACTAGAATCAATGAATACATCAAGGAATGGGATTTTGTTATTAATGTTAAGTTCTAATGTAAATTTGAGGGCGGAGTGACTTTCAAGTTTGTTTTTAAGTTGTGTAATTTGATCGATATTCTTAGCTAAAATGAAGATGTCATCTATGTATCTTACATATATATAGAGTTTATTGTTGTCATTAATTATTTTATTTTCTAAATTTGCCATATAATAATTAGAAAAGAGTGGACATAAAGGAGATCCTATCACAATACCATCTATTTGAGTATAAATATTAACTAAGGGGTCATGAAAGGGTACTTGTGTGGTGCATGCTAATAATAGTTTCTTAATATAGTGGGTTTAATATTGATTAATGGGAGTGTAACATGATTGTATACATCACGAATAATGATGTCAATCGTTTTATGGACAGGAACATTAGTGAATAAGTTTTGGACATCTAAAGATGCAATTATTTGATTAAGTTTTACAGAATGGAGAATCGGTATAAATTCATTCATGGAGTTAATACTATATTTACTAGGAAGTTAGGGAGTAATTAGTTTAAGTGTTTTGGAAAGGTTATATATTGGTGTATGTGAAATGATAGGACAGAGGGGATGATCTTTTTTATGGACCTTTACATTTCTATAAAGGTAGCCAGGCTGATAGTCACCTATAATCTTTTGAAGTTTATAGGATCCTGTTTCAGCATTGTTTGCAGTAATAAGTTTATTAATGTTTTTTAAGTTGGGTGGTGGTATTACTAGTTAATTTCTGAAATTTATTGTGATCGTCCAGAATGGCCTGTAATTTGGAGTGATATTCATGTTTGTTTAAAATAACAAATGTATTGGTTTTATCAGTGTGTTGGATAACAATATTTTTGTTATTTTTAGATATGTGGCTGCTTTTATTAGAGGTGTATTGATAATATCAGGATTTTTATGGTAATGGTATTTGATTGATTCAGCTTTGAGTAAATCTTTTAAGCCTACCTGTGTAGTAATATGGTTGTCTTGTTTGAGTTGAAGTGTTTGTTGATATAAAGATTCAATTTCCATTTGTTTAAACATTGAATTGGGTTTCTGTACAACATGAAAATTTGGTTTAAGATTAAGGAATTCTATTTCATCTGGAGTGAGTTGGTAATGAAGTTGTCAACACATGATAAAATTGTCTTTGATGGTGGATGATTTTATAACGTCCTTGTAACCTCTCTGAAGATGACTGTGAGCCGAAAGCTTAGAACCAACTTAATAAAAAATTATCCAAATGTTGGAGAATTTGTCTTTATTTTCACCTGAAATTAAAGCCAAAATATGATGTTTAGAACAGCTCATTATTAAACATAATAGACATTCAACAGTATATGCTGAGAAAATTATCTGCTGCCTTGATACACTATATATATATATATATATATATATATATATATAATTATGGTCTGCTCACCATAGTTGCAGTATAAACCACAGGTGGGCTCTGTGGGTGTTGAACAAATAGAAATGTGTCTGAGTAAGTGTCTGCAATGGGGATTAGCTAGCCACCTTGGTAAACCGGCATCCCTAGATACTCGTGACCATTTTATATAATATATATAATGTCGAAGCTACTGGATTCTACTACAGACTTTCTTTTTAAAATTTTTTTTATTTTAATAAGCACTAGGGAAACAAGATTCTTTGTCCTTTTGGTTAAGTTTTTCTTTTTCTGATTCAGAATTAAGTTAAGTAATGATACAAATGGTTATAATAGTCGAGCTCAAGTCGGCTTTGTGCTGAATTGGAACAAGCAATGTAAAGATTGTACGTATTTCATCAGTGGTAGTTCTGCCAAGCACATTGGGACCCTATTCATTGGAAAGTGAGAAGAAAACACAATTCTCTTTTTCAGAAGTAGGAGTCATAGAATTGTGCTGATGGCCTTTTCAGTTCCTTTATTAGTGTCATGAGATCAAATGTATTTATTCATTGATTTTTATTTCTGCTATTGATACTGTTCTGACTGTTGTATTCATCATTGTTGCCATATTCCTGTTTTGGCTGTTGTATACTCCGGCCTTCTTCAGGTGATTGGAATTTTGAACTGACCCCTTTTTCATTTTCCACTCTAGATTGTTTTAGTTTCATGAGTAATGGACACCTTCTAGATGTCTCAGTTATCTCCCTTTAACTCGACTTTCTAAATTTGTTTTTTTGCTTCTGCTATAGCAAGGTATTGAATTCTCAACTAATTGGGTCAAGTCAATAGATCCAACCAATGCTTTATTTGCTGGGCCATGTGTCAGCTAAAATCTCAGAAATATAAATATTTATTTATTTTTTTTTTTTTTATTTCATTTCCCACAATACTTTAATTAGAATTTTTTTTTTTTTCAATGCATCTTTACTTAACTGTTGTGAAATAAGCTGCCATCTGTCACAGATGGTCATCAGTCATGAAATATTCAAAATAAATTGTGTTTGTGGCTTCGGCTGCTGGAGTTGCAAAATTTCCGCCAGCACCAATTCTAAAATGAAACTAAAATTTTTTCATGATAGATATGAAGATTGGTACAAAACAATATCTTTATCCATATATAACATTGGACTTATGTCTTTCATGTATTTAAGAATATTATCATCTGAGTTTTTGGTGTTTTACGACTGAAATTTGTCTTTGATTTTTTTTTTTTCTCCTATCAGGTTGTCAAGTTTGAATAACATCTGTAATAAGAATTCAAGCGAATGTAATTTCACTTTTAAGAATTTAAAAATCAACCCACTTTAGCCTCTGGGATTTGTTTTCAGTTTTTATTACTGCTCATAATGACTGCCACTTAATCATCTCCCTTTTGTGAAATAACTTGAGATTTCTCTTTTCAACAGCTGTTATTCTGGCTGCCACTTGATATGATCACTTAATAGAACCCCCCCCCCTCTCCAACCTATTTGAGGGAGGAAAAGAATAGGGGGAGTGGGGAAACTAGAGTTTTATAAAATGGAATTACTTTTATTACTTGTCCATTTTATGTGTCAGATCTATTAAGATATACATAAATTTTATATAAATACTTGCTGAAGTACCCATCTTACTCCATGTAAAAGGTCAAAGCTGGCACTTACAGTAAAAATAATTTGGCAAACTTGGAAAATCATGCCTGCAAAAAAAAAAAAATTGTTTCAAAAGGATTTTCCCATGACATCACCTTTTAACTACCTTCACTATTTGGCAATGCTTATTGTTTAAAAAAACAATTAGAATAAAACCTAAACAGGGTCCTGGGCATAATGATAAACTGCATCTGGCAGCAAGGCCTCTGATTGGGAGGTTGTGAGGAGCATGGAACCACCTCTTAATTGGTGTTGTTCCCAGGTCCACTCTGACCCGGAGTGACAGCACCTGTTAGGGTCCCAGCTATGGGCAAATAGTTAACCCCCAAACTGGGGTCAAAACACTATGAAAGTATAAAAATACACTTTTATAGAAATATATATTTTTCTTGAAGGAAAAATATTACCAACAATATATTATGGAAGGAAAAAAATTATTACCAGCAATACATTTATGAATACAAAACTAGAAGACATCTTCAGTTTCTAAAATAATAAAAATAAATTTTTATCAAAATCTGACTAAATCAACCTTCTAACTATAACAGAATATTTAAAAGAAAATACCTTAAAAACCTACCTTTTTGGCTTTAAATAACCCACAGGTGTTGATATGCTGTTAAATAAAACTCAAAAGCCTAAACTTATGATGGAAGTGAATTTAAACATTGCTTTTTGTTCTTGAGAATTTACAACAAAAATATTAAACACTATTTATTAGGCTGTTTATTTACAAGAATAATTTCATAAATTTATAAACATTTACTAAATTGTTAGAATATTTGAACATGGAAATCTCAACATTGCGTAGTGTGAATCCAGTGTCAATTAGCTGATGTTTTGCTAACAATTTCTATAAACAATCTAACAGTGTTTATAATTTTTGTTGTCAATTCTCCAGAACAAAGAAAATTTATAAATTCATTTTTATATGTTTAGGGTTTTATTACAATACTAATTATCACTTTTTAAAACAATAATCACTGCCAAGGAGTGAAGGTAGTTAAAATAATAGCTGTGTCAAGAGAAATTTTATTTACTTACTTTTATTTATTTTTGCATGAAGGTTCAATTTTGCCAATTTATTACACTTGTTGCTGTTAAGGTTTTATTTAGTAAAGTTATGAGTACATGTAAACAGTCAGTTAAGTGTCATCCGTGATACACACTTGGGCAGTCGTTTCCTAACTGGGCAGAAAATTATCCTGCAGTAGGTTGCCATTACTTTCTGTAGTAGACTGGTTGCCAACCAAGGCTATAGAACCCAATCTGATCTGCTATTTAATTCAAACTTGTTCTCTAATAAATTAAAATAATTTTTCTTTTTATTATCTAAACTTATTTATAAATGGAACTTTGTGTGTGTCTGTTACCTATAGACTCTGAAACGGCTGAACCGATTTTCTTAAATTTACACAGTTGTACTATAAGAGTCTGCGAGTGTTCTTAGCTAGGTTTTGTGTTGAGGTACCCCCAATAAATATCAAATTGATAACCGAAAAAATCGGGTTATAGAAGGAGTGGTCCGATTTTAATCAAATTTGATACACTCATAGACAAAGATATAAGAAACGATATTCAAAAGTTTCAAGGTTGCAGTTCTTACAATAGTGCAGAAAATCAATTTATTTATATATATATAAAGGCAAGATGTTTGTGTGTCTGTTTATCTGCCTGTATGTCTGTATTTTTTTTTTCTCTTTTCTCAGCCCTTTTAATTTAGTTTTTGCTTTGGGTTTGGCTCTAAGTAGGTATAATTGTAGTTCTTGGTCTCAGCCGTTTACTCAGAGGACTTATTTAGCCTTCAAAATTCAGTTATGATGAAAAAAACTTCCTTGATATCGATAGCAGGAAATCAAAATTTGACTTACATCCATTCATTTTCTTTCAGTCTACGGTTTCTCTTTAACTGGAAACAATTATTACTTTTTAGTTTTTCGTGCCAACGTCCAAAGAGTCTGAGCTCCAGGACCATGGATTAGTTTTAAAGCTTTCATTACACCCGAGCAACGCCGGGCTATACTGCTAGTTAGCTATAAATATCTCAATGCAAAATCTAATGTATATTGTCAGTTAGAAAGCATGTACATAATTGAAACCTGAAACAAAAATTCTGCCATTAAATATTTATTCAACTTGATATCAACCATTTTGTTGGACAATCTATCTCCATTTTACCTTCAACTTAAAGGTTCTGTTTACTCAATTTCAATGAGTTTCGCAACTCATTAAACATGATTTTTGTCATCCAAAAATTCAAATTTTTACCATTGAGATTATTTTGTTAGAACCTAAATGAATGAAAGCCCAAAGGAGCAATGTCTGGTGAATATGGTGGTTAGGATATCACCTCCCAGGTATGGCATTATCCTGATGAAAAATACCTTTCCTCTTTGCCAATTCTAGGTGTTTTTCTTAAATTGCCTTCTTTAATCCATCAAGTTACAAACAATACTATTCAGAATCAATTGACTGGTTACTTGGCAGAAGCTCATAGTACAGGATTCCTTTCCTATCCCGATGGATGGCTTCCTTTAATTCGTCCAGTTGAGAGCAGTACTTTTCAGGATCAATTGACTGGTTACATGGCAGAAGCTCATAGTACAGGATTCCTTTCCAATCCTGCCAGATGGACTTTGGATGAAGTTTAGGGTGGCTAAAGTTGGTTCATATTGCTTACTCCAGGATCTTTTTTGCTGAACATTGTTGTAAACAATCCATTTCTCATCAATTCGCTTAAAAAAGTGTGCATTTTCATTGCATTTATCTAGCAAATCATAGTTAGAAATGCAATCAAAAAAATTCTTTTCACCCGATTTATGTGGTACCCAAGTACTGTAGAGCGTACCAAAGATTCCCTAAGTGCTCATAAATGGTGGATTTTGTTAAATTTGTTTCTGCCAATTTCCTTATTGTTTAATGCTGGTTTTTCTCAACCGATGTCTTAATGAGTTATCTTTAGTTTGGTGGGAGGGGGTCTTATACCTGTGTGTTCATCATCAATATGTTTACAATCATCAACTCTAAACATAGCAAACCACTTTCATCTAGTTCTTTCAGTTAAAGCACAATCCCCATACACAATATATCTTTGTTGCTTGTGAGGTATTTTTGTTTTATGGTCATAAAAAAAAAAAAACATCAAGTGTCAAAATGCACCTTTTTTAATCTTCCATTTTCATAGGGATGCAAAATTGACATGAATAGAAAGTTTTAAACTTAAACTTTCTTTCTCAAGAGATAGTTTCAAGTACACTCTAATCAGAAATGTAAGCATATATATGTCGACGAATGTGTTGGGACATAAACAGCTAAAAATCAACGTGAACTTTCTGGGTAACTCAATACTAACTTTTCATCCCAGAAATTGTGAGAGAATTAGAAACCAAAATTCCCTCTGCTCTAATCTAGTTTTGCTATCTCTTTTCTAAATACTTCCATAGTAATTGTTATAAATTTTTTTTTCTATGGTATCTAGACTTTATGAATTTAAGCATAGTACAAGATTGGTGACAAGGTCTCGTCATTTTACAGTCGAAATGACTAGATGTAATTAAGTTTTATGCTAAGTTTCCTTTCTTGCACTTCTTGCCCATGGAATTTTCTTTTGGCTTTTTGTTTATCATTCAACTTTGATCTTCAAAAACTTAAAAATGTGATAATTAATCCTTATTTTCTGTCTTAATTCCTCTTTTATTGTATTTCTTGTGCCTTAATAGATTTGGACTGGTTCTACAGAATCACAATGTCAAAAGAAGAATAGTCTTCAAGATCCACGGGCTTAACTCACTTCAAACCATTTTGAATTCCTGATCTTAGAAAGTGGGTATATTCAGTTGAGTCCTGATACTTCGAACATGCCATACATGACATCTATTTAGATCTCAATCTGACGAGGGTTTTTAAGATCATGACTCGGATTTTTGGGTTAATGTTTTTGGTTCATAGCTTTTTGCAGCATTGTGAAAAATTATCTTGAGTACAGTTTATTCAATTTCCGTCTCTTGTATTCCGTCTCTTGTATTCCGTCTCTTGTATTCCGTCTCTTGTATTCCGTCTCTTGTATTCCGTCTCTTGTATTCCGTCTCTTGTATTCCGTCTCTTGTATTCCGTCTCTTGTATTCCGTCTCTTGTATTCCGTCTCTTGTATTCCGTCTCTTGTATTCCGTCTCTTGTATTCCGTCTCTTGTATTCCGTCTCTTGTATTCCGTCTCTTGTATTCCGTCTCTTGTATTCCGTCTCTTGTATTCCGTCTCTTGTATTCCGTCTCTTGTATTCCGTCTCTTGTATTTCCATTTCACTGCACATGTCTTGGGATATTGTGTAGTTAACTCTTATTTTATTTATCACTCTTCAGTTACACACTGCCTGATCCTAAATTCACAAAACCAACATTTTTGTCCACTAAGCCATTGTTTTGCAGTGAACTTGGAGCTTTAAACCTCACCTAGCTGCTGATTAGGTTGCCACTGCTGTCTGTAATCTTATTGATTGCTGCTAAGAAAGACAAACAGTAATCCAAAACATGCCAGCTGGCCTTCTCTGCAAATTCTTTATTTTTGAATAAAGTTTAAAAATGTTTTTTTGTAGATGCTACTGTTTTTTATGTAGACTAGGTTACATTTGTTATTCATGTACATTTGTGGCTAGTTTCTTTTAATGTGTGTAGTCGTAAATTAACTGAGAAGTGTTTCATTTAACAATGACAGGATATTCATAATGCGATAAGGTAGATATGATTTTTTGCATTGTGCAGCTGCATGGCTGTATCAGATTGCATTTCCAAATTGAAGGGCCAGATAAATTCCTTTATCTGTTCCCAAAATTATGAGCAGCTTGGAGAACAATGTGATGTAGGTTAGTGAAAAGAAACTACAATTCATCTACCGAAATTTCAGTCTCTCTCAGTGTGACATGACTCGTTCGCATGTAAATTTGGTCATGACCCCCCTTTACTAATTCAGATTCAAATACTCAAGTTCTTATTTGGTAAATTTAAAATTCCTTTTTTCCAATCTTATTTTCAATCTTTGCTTCGTCCTAAAATCATATTTTATATTCAGTTTAACAGCACCATCTTTATTTCCTTCCCCACTCTCACCTTAGGCATGCTATTAACTCTACCACCTCATGTTTTAATAAAATTGCTTTCCGAAGATGATCACACTCTCTCTCTCTCTCAGGCACACGTTCTCACACACACACACACACACAAGGGCATTATATTATGTCTGCAAATATGAACGTTCTTTTAATGTGGGAAAATATCAATGACAAGGTGTTTTTTTTTTTTTTTTTTTTTTTTTTTTTTTTTTTTTTTTTTTTCTTTTTCATGGGTTGCAGAAACTCAGAGTAATCCAACTTGTTGATAAATAAATATATTTATATATATATATATATATATATATATATTTTGTTTAATACTTAGTTTTTGGCCACAATAGAGTTAGACCAGTGCACATTTGTATTAAAGTGTTCAATACAATTGTAGAACTTTTGAATATTTTCCATTTGTAAACTAGTTATTACAGGACCTAGATTTCTACCCTGAGTTTGTGTCTTCAGGCAATTTCTAATAACTGATTTTACCGTTTTTCTTTTTAAGAACACTCACGTAACGTTTTTTTTTTTTTTTTTTTTGAACCTGCAATTTTTTAAATTAAAACTAATTGTGTTTTTACCCATGGTTGCATGAACCTAATAGGTATTTTTTTAGTATGGTTACACTTAGTCATAATTTCCGTTCTTTCATTCAACAGTTCATTTTTGTTTGTTTACACAAGTGCTCTTAAAAAAAAAGCAGTAAATGGTAAAATCAGTTCTTAAAAATCACCTGAAGACCACCACTCATGGTAGAAACCTAGGTTGCATAGTAACTTGTTTACAAATGGAAAATATATATATATATATATATATATATATAAAAACAAACACAACTTCATTGGCCTAAAGAGATGTTTACATGTAACTACATGTGTACCTGAGAGTGAACCTTCAAAATATTTTTTTATACTATATAGTCTAGCTGACTTCGTAGTTTCTGTTTTGGTACTCATAATCCATGTCTCCCTGAATGATGAAAGCAAAACATTGAATTCAAAATGCTGTTATGTCAAATTTGTTTTCTGTAAGGAATTTTTACTCTGTTGTACCTTATATTGAACACTTGGGATAGACATTTGAATAGTGTTGATCTTTTAAAATATTAAGGGAAAACTTGACCAAGTGCTCTGCAAATGTGACCATGAACCATCATTAGACAAATCCAAAAGATTTGATTTCTACTAGATTTCAGTTGGGTGTTGGCATAGATTTGAGGGTCAGTGTAACACAGGCTGGGGTCTGTCTTGGAAGATTGTCTTGAATCCCAGCATTTCTATATCTTGGCCTTTTTACTTGTGTTCAGAGACTGACTAGTGTTATCATTTGGAAGCATGCAACTTCCTTGGCCACAAAATCAAGTGAACACAGTATTATTCAAGGTGGTTTGAAAATCAGCATTTAAAATTCTTGGTCCTCAAATACTGACAACTACCACCATTGGGAGGCAGGCAACATTCTTGGTGACAACGAAGACTCATACTTCGTCTCTTTTTTTAAAAAATTCTCCCAGGTTGAATTGGTCAGACATTACTTGCTGACACCTGAGTAACCTTCCTGCATCTACCTGTTGTTTGTACAGGTGTTGAGAACATGACAAAAATCTTGTTCAAAATAACCTGAAGTGTTGGTTCAATTTCTACTTGTCGTTTTATACTGGGCAGCATCTAAAGCAGTTTAAAGTTTACAGTCGACTGTCTGGATAAATGTTATGTCATGAAAGGTAAGAGAAAATGAACAATAATAGTTTCTTGCCTTGGATGAATTCGATATTGTGACATGGTTGCATTGTGTATAAAGCTGAATTTTGAGATGGAAATGAAAATTGCTTTTCTCTATTTTTTAAATATGAAGAAATAAACCCCTTTTTATACATGACCCAAGAGCCATTCAAGATAGTTACTGAGTGTTTATGATCATAAAAGGAGGAAGCAAAAAGTGCAGTTTATGAGAATACTTAGAAAAGAAAATGGTCAACAGACTTGAAGAGGTAAAGAGCCACTCAAGGTAGAGGGTTACAGAATGACAGTGTTATTTGGGCATAATAGGGAGAAGTAAAACATGGAGTTTATTGGGTCATGTAAGAAAGATAAGTTAATCTTAGACTCAGAGATTAAGATGATTGTTATTGGAGGAGAATATGTTCTTAAGAGTTTGTTCTCCAAAGAAGATTAGAGTTTGTGGGATGTTGGAACATTTGCCATGGAAATAGTGATGCCTTGAAAAACCTATTGGAAAATGTATTTTAATATTCTATGTACTGTCTCCCTCAGGATATTGATGATGATATTTCTCCATAATTTTCTTGTCTTTTGAAGCTATTAATAATTTGCCTTTTTTGCCATCTCTCCCAAACCCTGATCTGTCATCCATTAACTCAAGCTTGCCAGGTAGGTTGCGCTTTGATTTCCCCTGGTACTCTTAACTTCAATCTGTCCTGTGATTATCTAATTTGCCAAGCCTTCTTTTCTAATTATGTACCACAGTAATTTCAACTGTCTTTTCCTGTTAAGTGTTTATTCTTTTTATTACCATTAGATTCCATAAGAGCCCAAATAGGTTTGTACGCCGATGACCAGTTTACTCTCGCCTCCTACAAAAATCTGGTGTAGGCGTCAAAGCTAACCTCGCAGCCGAGATTGAAAAAGACCTCCAATCCATATTGGACTGGGGTAAGAAATGGTTAGTAAATTTTAATGCTTCTAAAACGAAGCTACTCTCAATTAACCATCATCGACAATCTTACCTACCTCCCATTAGCATGGACCAGGCTTGCCTCCCAGAGAGTAAAACACTGCGCCTCCTTGGTCTCACACTATCAGCGGACCTCAAATGGAATGACTATATCGAATCCATTGCTAAATCTGCTGATATGAAAGTCGGTTCTCTGTGTAGGGCCCGGAAGTTTTTTCCGTCTGAATCTATCCTGCACATTTATAAATCTACCATCCGCCCGTGCATTGAATACTGCTGCCATATCTGGTCGGGTGCCCCTGCTGTTCTCCTCGGGCTTCTCGATAAGGTTCAGAGGCGGGTCTGTAATGTGATAGATACCGACTTGGCAGACTGCCTGCAGTCTCTCTCCCACCGGCGCGACGTGGCTTCCCAGTGTCTCTTCTGTAAATACTTTCACGGCTTCTGCTCCGATGAACTTAGATCACTAGTGCCCCCTAAATACGAATTTGAATGAGATACTAGATTAGCAACTAGATCCCACCCTTTTACAGTGAAACCGATAAAATGCAGCCGTAACTTCTACTCTAACAGTTTCTTTTCTCGCACTTCCCGACTGTGGAATTCTCTTCCAAACGATTGCTTCCCCGACGGCTACAATCTCCAGGAGTTTAAATGTAAGGTCAATAGACACCTCCTAACACACTAACCTGCTCCCATTCTATCAAACACCCTTCCCATCTGCCCAACCCTCATCCTTGCTATCCTTACTCATCTGTCACCTTAATCCTGACATTCCCTATGTCTAACCACTCCTTCTCTTTACCTTCCCCTATGTAGCCCCATGTGCAATAGTGGCAGTGGAATGCCTTGCTTGGGGTGAGATGATTAAAAATTAGTTTTTTTTTTTTTTTTTATATGCAACCTGCTGTGTGTTGAAAATCTCATAGTATTTAGTATTGTTGAAGTTATTTCGAACATTTTTGTCAAGATTTACAAACCCTTACACGTTTCGTTCAATTTTGCAAACCAATTGATGAAATGTAAGGAAGTTGATTTGTTTAGAAAAATACTTTGTAGTTTAATAATGTCTTTAATTTAATTTTCTAGGATTTCATGGTAAACTATTTTTAAGGAATTATTTTTTTTTTCTTAAGTGAAAAAACAAATTCTTACAGTTTCTTACTCTTAAGCATGCAATATACAACTGGGCATGTGTAAATGCTTCTTTCTGGAGCCAAATTTGTACTTTTTGAATCATCTGTCCGTGTGATTTATTTATAGTTCTTGCAAATGCAGGCAAAATGAGAACTGGATTCCTGTTTTTTTTTTTTTTTTTTTTTTTTTTTTAATCAAAATCAAGTTTTTACTTGAAAACTGATTTTGGCTAGTTTAGGCAGTTTACATAGTTATATTAAAAAAAAAAAAATTAATAATTCTGTAATTTTTACCTCCTTACCTGTTTATACTTCTCAAAATTTGGTTTTGATCTATCAATATATGGCTATTATAGAGATTGAAAATGAAAGTCACAGAATTTGAACAGAATCTACAAACCATGTAAAAGACCAAACGATGACCCAATATACATTAACAACCCCTCCCCAACTTATTCAAACAAATATCTATAAATAAATGATACTCAACAAATTTTAGTAGCCTAAAAAAATATTCAATGAAATACCAGATATCCAAACAAACTAGAAAACAAACAAACAAAAATTCAAACACAGAAAAAGTAATTTGTATTCCCCTGCCACCTAAACAGTACAGTAAAAAAAAAATATTCTTCAAAATAATTAACTGACATTTCTTTAAAAAAGCAAATTATCAAGAAAAATACAATCAAAATTAATTACATCTGCATGGATGACATGGAGAAATTAAGTGCAATAGAAAATAAAAAAATAAATAAATGCTTAACAATTACAACAGCAATAACAATAACACCCAGCAATATAACACTATTAAATGTAACTGTCAAAATAAAGAAAATTGCTCATTAAAAATGTTTTAATCATTAACATAATATACAAAGTTATTGTAATAAATAACATTAATACAGACAAAAAATTTACATAGTTGCCACAGAAAAAAAATCTTTTAAAGAAAGATATTAAAGTCACAAAATATTTGTAAGGAAAATATAAACAATACAACCCTGTCAAAATACATATAGACCCACATATGAATAAATACTTACTTTTTTATTTAAGCAATAAAGATAAATAAATAGAATATAAACTGTAAAAAATGATTAATAAACGAACAAATATTAAACATACACATGTATACATGTGTGTGCACATATATATATATATATATATATATATGTGCGCGCTTACACACACACACACACACACACACACACAAGCCTAATCACCCACCAATAATTAATACCCCAATATGTAATACAAAGGCAAAGACGAATAAGCTACTAACCATGAAATAAAAGCAAAACCTTAGATAAACGATAAAAGTAAATACTTACTGTAACACATACACACGGTTTAACAATTATGTAGATGTTCATGCCTGCAGGAATATGTCATACACCTAAATAACATTCTATAAACCCAACCAACCATAATAACCTAAAACTAGAAAAAACAAACTTTTACATTTAAGCACTAGTTTATTAACAAAACAGACGTGTGTGTATATATATATATATATATAGTGCATTACTCTTAAGAAATGAATAGTTTTTTTACAGTGACTGGTGTGTGTATGCACTGCTTGTATACAACACGTTAAAATTTCCTTTATTCCATTCGCCTATTGCTTATTGAGTAGCGACTTTGACTGATACCAAATCAGTCGAGTTTCGATCCCGGCCAAAAGCGAGTGGATGTGGCTAGCCACACTGCTGTGATACAGCAAAACAGGCTTGTATGTGGATGATATGATCCCTGTTGCAGGCGCCTGCTAAGGCACATTTGTGTTGGTTCAACACCCACAGAGCCAACCTGTGGTTTATACTGTAACTATGCTGAGCAGAAATTAAAGTTTCTGGGAGAGTGCATTATCTGGTCTGACCAAGCTCGCGACACTCAAACCCTTAGTCGCGAATGACTTGGGACTTCAAACTAGCACAACTGTCGATGACAAGGCTTGGGTCAACCTGTGGTATGGTTTATCAGGCATTTTTCAAAGGTGCTGCATGCTAGGATCAAGAAGTCACCTTCCTCACAAGTCAACTTTAGTGAAATTCTAACCCAGGCTTCTTGATCAGAAAGCAAACATCTTAACCATTCAGTCACACACACACACAGACACACACACATGAGTGTATTTAAGCAACAATCTCTCTCCTATACAGGTTTCATTAAAAGTGACAGACACAATGTTTTTTATATAATTTTTCATGCGTCTGTATAATTTTTTTTTTCAGAACTCAAATTATATAAGAATTGTTCAAGGCTTTTGTACTTTTGAGTGCTTTTTTGGCTATACTTTTAGCCATTATCAAGAATTAGTTTTACTTATAAATAATGGAGCCATTACTAATAAAAAAGAGAAATCCTACACTTAATAACATCAATTATGAACACAGTAACAATGTGTTTACTGTGTTTGGAACTTAACATACACAAGACTCTATATGCATAAACTTTCCACATGTTTATAAGTAAAACGAAATTAATTCTTGATAATGGCTAAAAGTATAGCCGAAAGCACTCAAAAGTACAAAAGCTTTGGAAAATTCTTATAATTTGAGTTCCAAAAAGAAAAAAAATTATATGAACACATGAAAAAATTCTATAAAAACTTAATGATAATACCTTGTCATTGCTGTGTGTTGGAATTATAAAGAAAAAAAAATGATTTACCAAAACACACAGCTAAATAACAGTAAAATATTTGTTTTTAATAAAACACAGTAAAATATATACTGATATACAATTTTAACATTCAAAACGAACATAGTTTACTATTGGCCGGCGAAGTGTTACGAAGGGAGAGGTAAGGCGTGGGTAGAGTAATTTTAACACATTACAGCTAGCGAGTAGTCTAGTGGTATACTGGAAATCCTTAAATATATAAAGACCAAACTTTTAGTTTGGTCAATGAAATCATTCAAAAATTCTATTTACCTGTTTAGTTCCATGAGGTTCTCTTTTGGGTTTTTGTTGGTCGGCAACTTTTCATAGAGATTCTTTCGGTTGGATATACTAATCTGCCGAATCAGGCCGGAGTTGATAATGTCAGCAATTCCTTTTTACACTACTCTTTTCCCAATACTTATTTTCATAGGGGCTAGCATGTAATTAGCATATTTCTCGAATCATCTGGAATGATCTAGAATCTTCCAAATGTTCTATTTCTAATTTTTCTATTTTACAACTTCTTCAAGAATTAAACATGTAGGGTTCAGTAGAATCCCTTACTATACATTTTAACCTTTTCTAAACATAGACTGTTAAATATAAAAGACAATGAATGTCTATTATGTTTAATCATGGGCCGTTCTAAACATCATATTTTGGCTTTAATTTCAGGTGAAAATAAAGAAGAAAATTCTCCAACATTTGGATAATTTTTTAAGTTGGTTCTAAGCTTTCGGCTCACATGAGCCATCTTCAGAGAAGTTACAGGGACGTTAACATAAAAACATCCACCATCAAAGATGATATTGTGCTGACATAAAACTTTGCTAAGCAACAATAACAGTTACCAAATAGCAAACGCAGTTTGTAAATTTGTAATGCAGTTCTATGACGTCAAACCGTGTGAGAGCTCGAAATGTGAACCAAACCATATATTTGAATGCAAGGTAATGTGTTATGACCAGACTTAAATGTGATTTTATTCAAGCTTAGAACCAACTTAATAAAAAAATTATCTAAATGTTGGACAATTTTTGTATTTTCACCTGAAATTAAAGCCCAAATATGATGTTTAAAATGGCTCATGATTAAACATAAGACATTCATTGTCTCTTATATTTAACAGTATATGTTTAGAAAATTATCTGCTGCCTCGATATGCTAAACTTTAACCTTTTGTAGACATATCTTTTATATATAAACACATCCTCGCGACTATATATATATATATATATATATATATATATATATATAATGTGTGTGTGTGATACTAAAATTAGTCTCCAAAATTTTTTAGTAAGAATGGGTAAATAGGTATAAAAAAAAATACTTGAGTAATGAAATACTATTTTTCAGCAATGGCATTTAATCATAACCAAAATTCCAGTTTGGTAACTTTTATATCAATATGCATTGAAAAGAATAAATTGTAGAACTTTAACTAAAATTTAGAAAATTTTTTTTTTTTTCTTTTAAATTGATTGGATAAATCGAATAATGTATGAAAAAAAACTTGTTTTCTTTCTGCCTTTGCTGACTGCACTCAAACCCACCATGAACCAAATGGAGGCCATAGTTTGCCTGCTGCTGCCTTAGAGTAAGAAATAAAATTATTAGTTTCAGGAAGACTTTTGTTTCCTTAGTGACCTATCTTTCATAGACATTAACCTTTTTACCATCTTGGCTATGGCGATGTTGATTCTTAAGAGATATACATTCTACTTTATATATTAATTGTAAAGGAAAGTGAGAAGAAAAGACTAATCATCAATTGTGAAACTGATTGTATGGTTGTTAACAAGAGTGACAACCCAAGATGTGAATTACAAATAGGAAATTAAGCAAATCCAGAAATCTGTCTGGGAAGTGTTACAAAAAAATTACAGAAATCCAAAAGTGCATTGGAACAGCAAAAGATGCCTTCCAAAAACTAAGCAAGATATTAAGAAGCACAAACATTTTGTAAATTTAGTGTAAACCTGAATCCGATTTTAAATAATTTATTTATTTTTTTTTATTCAGGGATGCATTTGCAAGTTCTGCTGGGCTGAGGTAGTGACACTTTGATCAACATCTGTCTTGACAGATCAGCTTTTTTTTTTCTTCTCAACCAGCAAGAACTCTGATTCACTTCTATCCCCCCCCCCATCATAACACATAGCTGGCAAATGTAAGAGGCAGGATTGGAATGACCTTGGCAGATAGCCTGTCTGTGCTAGTGAGCAATTCAGAATTCTCTTTAATTTCAGATTTGACTGTTATATAAGCCTGTGAATGAAAATTTATAACTGACCAAGTAGCATTTGACCCCCCCCCCCCCCCCGGCACGAAAAAAAAAATTCACTTAATTTAGTTTATTACCTTTTGGGAAAGTAAGTGGCCACTTTGAAGACATTACTTTTATAAATTTTACTTCTGATCATAAAAAATAAACATAAAACACTTACGACTTGAGATAGTCATTTACTGTCCTCTTTTGTATTTAATCATGGCAGGAGTGTCACAATTTGATTGGAAACAAAGATAAGAATGTCCAACTTTTATGACTTATCAGTTGTCCTTTCTGACATTGAATTCTGGATAATCACCTCAGGGGATAAAAGGAAAATATGGGAATGAAAGTACAATTGTGCTTATGGTAAGAAATAGATGAAATTTCTAGGACAAAGAAAGAAAGAGTGCTTGGAGAATCTGATACTCACAGTTAAGTAGAGCAAAGAGAGATAGTAAAGGGGCAAATATTGCTCTTAACTCAAGGAACAGTATGTTGTGGAGAGCCATGATTGATTGCCCATGGTATAGCTATTACAAGCTTGGAGTGGATGAAGTGATAGATATGGATGGACTACTATTATTTTAGGTTTTTAGTTTTATTTTTTTTTATTTTATTTTATTTTTTTTTAAAACAGTAATATTCACTTGCACAAGGGCCGGGGAGCCATTCAAAGTAGGTTACACTGTAATGTTTAAACATAAGACATACTATGGGTTAAGATTGTATTGATTAGGGAAGCATCTTTTGGGTATTGGTTATAAAGAGCAGTGTTTTTATGGGAAGAAGCTAGCCGAGTGGAACTTAAATCTCCCTAATATGAAAGGAATGAGAGTGGCTTGCTACAATGTGCATAGCATGACAGATCTTAGTTGTGAATGCTAGAATTAGTGAAACTCGGGAACCTAGTACGTCTGAGCACTTTCTGAAAGTGTGGGATGCAACTTCAAGTTGTCATCAGATAGTACATATTTGACTGATCTAGAGCTGTTTCATTAGTTGGATAATTTATAAAACGTTATATTTCTGATAAAGCTCAACAATACAATGTCACTACTGGTAGTTGTGGAAATATGTTGTCTTTTCTGTGTCAAGTCTTATTTATTTATTTTTTAATTTTTAATTTTTTTTGTGTCGGGTCTCTTTTTCTTTTTTGTGTCGGGTCTCTTTTTCTTTTTTGTGTCGGGTCTCTTTTTCTTTTTTGTGTCGGGTCTCTTTTCTTTTTTGTGTCGGGTCTCTTTTTCTTTTTTGTGTCGGGTCTCTTTTTCTTTTTTGTGTCGGGTCTCTTTTTCTTTTTTGTGTCGGGTCTCTCTCTTTTTTCTTTTTTTTGTGTGTGTGTGTGTATATATATATATATATATATATATATATATAATGGTGAAAATTTACTTAATATTTTTTACTTGCCTGATGCACATGGGTGTCTTGTGGGTTGCAGCTGGTCACATTTACATTTAAGAAGGTATAACTAGCTACAACAATGTAACCTCTCTCTATTTTTTAAACCCCCCCCCCTTTCCATGTTTTGGTAGAAGACAGTCATAATTCACAAGTGTTCACATGGTACTATGGGGAAAAAAATTGTGATGTTTCCTATTTTTTTAATAAATAGGAATTAACTTTTTACCAAAATAAAGCATAACTACAATTATTTCTAATAAGTGTACTGATTGCTCATAAAAAAAAAAACATTAGTTGATTCATAACTTCAACTGATGTTTTAACATTTTCATACTAAAAGTATCACTGCTAATAGACTTGTTGATGTTTGCAGGTGAAAATATCAGAAAATCTCAAGCATGAAATAACTCATCAGCATTATAATAAAAATAGCCAAGTACCGAATTCTCTCGTTGTTTGCAGTCACTGTCTAACGCACCAGTGTTGACAATCCTTCATCATTGATATGTCTATCAACACACCTATCATGTTTCAACTCCCACACCACACTCTCCTGTCTCCAAGCTCTGTCTCGTCTTTTTACCTCTCCGTCACTAGTTTAGTTAGCTTTGTTGAGTAATACCGACCTTTCTTTCCTCTCCTCGGTTGGAACCAATGTGTTGTCTTTATAGATTGATTTGGGTTTCCAAAGATTTTATGATATTGGAATTCATGACAGTCTAGTGTTAACCCCTTGTATACAGGGTGCAACCAATCTGTCCTGCTATTTAACCCACAGCTGGAGAGAGAAGTGATGGATTAATACCTTTCTCAAGGGTATTTGCACATAAGTGAATGAAAGGAATTCACTCGGCTTTCTGGTTTCTCATTCCAAGCCAATATCTACTACACGATGACACACATCCACAATTTATCCAATGCCATGGATAAAATGTAAATCTCATTTTAAAATATATTTACCAAAATTCCACAAAAGTATCTTGAAATACTAAAGAGTAAATTTATTCAATAAAATCGCCATTGGCTTCACCCACGACTTTGGAATCTCCTGCATCTCTTTTGGATGGTCTCCTTGTTTAAGTTGGTGAATGTTGCCATAATTTTTGTCTTTGAGTTCATCTTTGCTGTTATAAGAAGTTTTATTAGTCTCTCATTCAATTTGCAGTCCGGGGAGTTAGGTGATCAGATCTAAGAGGTGATGTGGTCACAGAAATTGTCTGACAGCCTTGACTGGCTTCTCTTGTTTGTGTGGTATGGTGCAGAATCCTGTTGCCAGGCATAGGGTCTCTTCAAAACACTTGATGTAGGCTTCTCTGTTGAGTCTGAAACCCTCACCAACAAATTCATGATTCCTTTTCTTATCAGGCTGATCAGTTTTCTGATCTGCCGTACCTTCATAATCATCATTAGACTCCTCTAACTCTTTCTGAATCTACTGCACTGTTCTCAGATTGGTTTCTATTGGAGCTTCCAGCACGAATGCCAAACAGTACAGCATGCTGTTTTCATTTCAAGTTTCTTGTCATAGGATTTTTTCTCTCACAGGTGGTGCCCAACTGACTCAGCTATACTGTGCAGTCAACAAAATTTAAAAAGCATGCATGAAATGAAAAATGCAACAATTGGAGCATCACACCCTGTGCGCTTGTATGCAAGCTGCATTCACCCTAGTCTGGTTGAGCCGGCTTCCTCCCTGATGGAGAAAGATTCATTGGGATTTGTTTAAGAGCAGGGTCCCAAGTCCTACCCTGTTATTTAACCCATAACTGGACGGAAGGGATGGATTAATACCTTTCCCAAGGGTACCAGTGTGTAAGTGAATGCAGGGTATTTTCTCTTTTCAAGCCGATATCCACTGCACCACAATGCACATCCGTCAAGCACTTACAGCACCTGGTATTCCCAAGTGGTCACCTATGTAAGTACTGACCAGGCTCAATGTTGCTTAACTTTGGTGATCAAATGAGAACTGGTGTATTCAACATATGACCTGTGTGCTTACCATAAACAAAATTGCAGAATTCCTGTCTCTGGCCATGGTAAACTTTTTTTCATTTTTGTTTCAGGACAGATCAAACTGGAATAACTCAATAAAATGCACTTGCACTGTTGATACATATAACAACAGGTTTATTGAATATAAAGAGAAACTGATTGAATCAAATGTCTATTAGTCACTGCAAATCAAACCCCTCTACTGTAGTGGGGGACCGTGAATTGGAGATTCTGGTTACAACTGTTAAAGTCCAATCGACTTGCACCCAATTCTTTGGTTATTCCTGTGACAGTGTTTCCACACTGACCTGGAAATTGTGGATGCACTCTTTACAATAGACTGTCTTAGAAGCAATTCGGGGTTGTTTCGTGTTGACCTCTCCTGGCTGGGCTGCTTTCCCCCATTTGGAAGAAAAATGACCAAGTGAAATGTGTGCCAGCTTTATATAGGGAAATCTTTTCTAGTAACAATGATTTAAAGATTTCCTCTACCGAGCCAGGCTCCAGAAAAAGAAATTTTACCTGCTGCAGTTTCATTATCTCCATATTCTTATAATTAGACCAGCTGAAAGGGAGACATCTTAAGCTGAGGTAATCTTGTTAAAAAAAAAAAAAAAAATTTGCTATTTCCTTTGTTTACTTAAAATAGGATATGCGTTGTGGTACAGTGGATATTGACTTGAAACGAGAAATCGGGGACCCAAGTTCGAATTCCAGTTGAATTCATTGCATTCACTTACGTGCAAATACCCTTGGGAAAGGTATTAATCTGTCTCTTCCCTCCAGTTATGGGTTAAATAACAGGACAAATTGGGTTCTATAGCCTTGGCTGGCAACCAGTCTACCGCAGAAAGCAATGGCAACCTACTGCGGGATAATCTTCTGCCCTGTCAGTCATGTCTCGAGAGAAACATGATTGCCCAAGTGTGTTTCACATATGGCACTTAACTGATTGACTGACTTAAAATCTTCCTAGATACCTTTCTGTTAGGATAATGAGCTTCTTGGAGCTGGTCAATGTAAATAAATCCCAAATCTTGGTATCGAATACAAGACTTTCTATTTTTTGTCTAAGATAATTTAGACCCTTATTTTCTGTGACCTCACATTCTTTACAGATAATGTTTTGTATACAAAACGTCCAAATTTGAAGTCCTTTGGAATTCGAGGAACACATTGATCATCTTTTCCTTATTCAATTATACTGAATCTTGTCTAGTTAAATCTGGGTTTGATTCTTCTAGGAATTATTTTAAAATGTAAATTTTAATGTGTTTAATTTTCTTCTCAACCATTCAACCTACTCTCCTGAGAGTTTTAATTATCTAATTAATCATCTATCCAAGTAACTATCTTATAATTTAATGCATTTAAACATATCCAGCACCCTGTTCCAAATGGGTTAATTTAGTACTCGCTGAAATTATTTTAATTTTCATTGGTTTGGTCCAATATATAAAAAAAAGTTTAAATGTAGCTGATCTAGTAGGTTTGATAGAATTCTTGAATTACTGGTTAAAATAGTACATTTATTGATTCTTTTGAATTTTATGCATTTTCTTTTTTTTTTTTTTTTTTTTTTTTTTTGAGCCTGGTTACTAGCTAAGGCTATAGGACCTTCTCATGGTAAATTTAATAAAACAATAGATGGCCTTTTATAGAAAAAAGCTTAATCCATACAAAGTTACAACAAATGTTATATTTTTGTTACTCAAATTGCTTCAAACATGTTTTCTATCAACTTTCATTTGCTTTTGACATTTTTTTTTTCTTTCCGAAATATTAATGTTTTAGATATATACTAGCAGTATAGCCCGGCATTGCTCAGGTGTAATGAAAGCTTTAAAACTAATCCATGGTCCTGGATCTCAGACTCAAGGGACGTTGGCACGAAAGACTAAAAAGCAATAGTTGTTTCCAGTTAAAGTGAAACTGTAGACTGAAAGAAAAATGAATGGATTAAGTCAAATTTTGATTTCCTGCTATCGATATCAAATAAGTTTTTTTCGTCAGAAACTGAAATTTGAAGGCTAAATAAGTCCTCTGAGTAAATGGTACCATGGCTGAGACTAAGAACTACAATTATACCTACTTAGAGCCAAACCCAAAGCAATAACTAAAATAAAAGGGCTGAAAAAAATACAGGCATACAGGCAGACACACATACAAACATCTTGCCTTTTATATATATTATCGAGTTTCTGCACTATTGTAAGAACTGCAACCTTGAAACTTCTGAATATCGTTTCTTATGTCTTTGTCTATGAGTGTATGAAATTTGATTAAAATCGGACCACTCCTTCTACAAACCCGATTTTTTTTTTTTTTTTTTTTTTAATTTTCGATATTTATCGGGGGTAACCTTGACACAACCTAACTAAGAACGCTCGCAGACGCTTATAGTACAACTGTGTAAATTTTCAAGAAAATCGGTTCAGCCATTTCGGAGTCTATAGGTAACAGACACACACACACACACTGTAGGAGTCACTGTACAACTGTGCACATCTGACCAGTTTTCATTCACATAATTGGGTTGAAAGCCAGTTATTCATTTATGTATGGTATACCTTGGACAAGTAGATCTGGACACGTGACCACTGATTCTATTGCGGGGGGCGGGCACAGCTCTGTTGACTTTGTTCAAGGAAGCCTTTCACCTTGTGATGCTGAGTCATCACTACATAGGCTGGGCTCCATAGCTATGGAGCCCAGCCTATCCACTAAGCTTCATAATATGCAACAATTTAGTGATGACACTGCATTTCAAGGTTAAAAGCTCAGGCCAACAGTCACAGCAGAAATGGCTGTCAACCCTACAAGAAATTTTGGGGAATAAACTGTGACAATGATGTATTGTAAATGTTGTGAAGATAAGTGACTAGTCAGTACAAAAGTGAATTAATTTATAGAAATATATGAATGCTTGTATTATGACAGTCTGGCAGCAAAGAAGAAAAACAAAAACTGGTCTCGGAAAAGGGTTTGTGTTCTCCTTGCTATTTGTCGAAAATCAAGATTAGATTGATTCAGTAGGCAAATATGGTAATTAAGAAATATGGTAATTGTTTGCAGTTCTCTAGTAGTGTTGACTATATCACTAATATGAACTTGTTCTTGGTTAAACTCCATTTAGTAAATAATCATGATCACAAGTCCCATAGCTTATCAGAATTGTACTGCAGTTGCTCTGTCAGGCAATCTTGCCCAAGATTGCCTCATGGAGCCCAACCTTCTCCAGGCTGGTTTGAATTGTAACCACCCAAGGCATAAGATCTTAGTCTGTCCTGCTATTTACTTTTATTTATTTTTAGAATGAAGAGGATTCATACTTTTATTTTTAGAATGAAGAGGATTCATACTTTCCCCCAAAGTATAAGTGAATATAACAAAATCTCTTGGAGTTCAATCTAGGGTTAGGGTTAACCCTAACCCTAACCCAATTTCTCGATCCAAGCGGCAATCCATTACTCTACTGTGCTTACATTATTATATCTGAAAATGAATAGTACATATTTGATATGCAAATAACTACTACAATGTAGTAGACTCAGCTTTTAACTTAGTTTTTCTTATGTTTTGACACAAGTACCAAAAGTTCTTGACATCCATAAGCTTAAAAAATTAAAGCGTTAAAGACTATGTAATTTTATTTTTTTTTCCTCTGTTTCAGTGGGTTGGTTCAATCGATCGCTTGAGCAATGATGAAGCTCATCTGAATATGATTGTCAGTGGCTCTTCCCTTCAAGAACAGAATGAAGAGATTTCCAGCAAGTTGGCTGAGAGTCTTGGCAGTGAAAAACTGGATGCTATTTTCTGTGTGGCTGGAGGCTGGGCTGGGGGTAATGCCAAGTCCAAAGGTCAGTGACCCTATCTCTCCATTCTCCAAGATTTTAATTGCTATTTATTTATTTTTTTATTTTAAAATATTTAATTGGTACAACCATTTTCTTGGTCTGTTTGCAAATCAAACCAGAATTTTCATGTCTTTCTTTTTTTTATTTTTTTATTTTTTTTATCTTATTGTTCCTTCTATTCTGTTTTAGCCAACCTCCTCTTTGAGCCTGTCTGACCACCGTCTCGTGCCGGTCTGACCTCTTTTTCCTCCTCACAATCTTTTCTGTTTTACTAAATGTATGCAATATTGTCACATTTGTGTCTTGCAGATTTTTTCAAGAGTGCTGATGACATGTGGAAGCAGAGTGTTTGGTCTTCAGTGATTGCCTCTAACTTGGCTTCCAAACACCTGAAAGATGGTGGAGTCATAACTCTGCCAGGTGCGGCACCTGCTACTGATGGCACTCCAGGTGTGTGGAAAGCTTTCCTTCATGTCTTCAAGTGTGAATTGAACAAATGAAAGGTTGGGATCTGATGTTTGTATTACTTGTCTTCCCGGATTTTCGATTCATATTGAGACAAGATGATTTACGACTGAACATTTGTAAAATAAGCACATTGGTCGAGCAGCAGATGTCAAGAAATCCCAAATGCTTTTTAGTTGATGAGAAGGTGTTGTCTGCAGGATGGATTGTACTCTTGTAGCTCAGAATTTTTTTCATTTTTGACCCAATTCTAGGAAATAGTGTCTGTCTGTAAAATTTCAAGGGCTGGGGACAAATTGTTCTAATAATGATCTGCTTTGAATATTATTTCCACATATGATCTGGTGCTCCTGATATATATTTAGAAATTTTTAATAAAATCCGAAAAATATGCAATATTATTGTTACTGATCAGGCATCTCAGCTCAAGTCACTTTCCGATTGCTATAATGTAGATTGCATGTGCATTTTCTATAAATGCTTTCATGGTAAGTATTCTTCAGAACGTTCCTCTGACTTCCTAGACGTTATGAATTTAACAGTACTAGACTCATGGCAAGATCTTCTTCTGTAGTAGAAATAATCAAATAGCTTAGTTTTATGCGAACATTTTTTTTTTTTTTTTGCACTTTGTTGCACTTTTCACTTGTGGAACTTTCCAATCAAGTTTAATCTTTTGCAAATTTAAATGTCATATCATTGTTTTTTGTTTTTTTTTTTTAAACACAATTTACTGTTTGGACTGTTGTCCACATCTTTATTTTATGCTCGGCAGCCTTTGAGATTTCACTTGCCTGATCGACTCAGACAATTGGGCAATTAAAGTTTATTGCTTTACTTGAGTACGGTTGATTAAAAATCTCGTAATGAAATATGTCCGTTCAAATATAGAAAAACCCGACCCAACTTTTACAACCCAAAAGTATGCCATTTAAGATTCACAAGTTACTTAGAATGACCTACAATGACATTATTGAACTCTTTGGTCTCACTTTTATCGTCCTGGTCAGTGTAAACATTCGTTTAATTAATGCTGCCAGAGTGAAGCCAAAATGTCTGTCGCCCAGATTACTTACGAAAAGTAAGAACGAACATTTGAGAGAAGAAAAAATATGCTTACTTCTTTCAATCACGCACCGAAAAACAAATTATACAAGTAAATTTTTTTTTTTTTTTTTTTTATAGAAAATTGTTGAGAAAATTAGATTTATTTTATCGCCTATGAGATGGAGGTTGTAGTCAAAGAGAAGAAATAAATTATGAATTTAGGTACCTCCACACAATTGCAAAAATAAAAAAACAGCATATCATGATGTTAAAAGGGCTCAAACTTAATACAAAGTTTTATCAAAATGGTGTTGGCCGAGTACATTTTCCCTTGCTTTTGACTGCTGGTCGAGTGATATCTTTTTCAAATCTCAGAGGCTGTATGCTTGGTCCATCTTCAGGTGATTGGAATTTCGAGCTAATCCTTTTATCCTCAAAGACGCATAACTTGGTGACTAAAATTGTTGGTTGAATTGAGTGACTTCTCTGAGTTGTGAGTTCAATATCTGGTTACAGCAAAGGTGAACAAAAGCTTGAGTTGCGCTAAAGGGTGATGACTGATACTGAGATATCTGGAACGATCTACCCCAGTGAACGAAATAAAGGGATCAGTTTGAAATTCCAATCACCTGAAGAAGTCTGAGCTTACAATGGCAGAAACGTTGTAAATATGGCAACGAAGATGACAATGTAAATAATTACAATACTTCATCTCAGAAATTCTCTCATATTCTGACACTTAGTAACCACGTTGTGTCTTAGAACCTTTATTACCTTGCTTGGGGGGAAATGATTAAAAATAATTTGGCACTTGGTCTCTTCTTTCAGTTATGTAACTGTGATACTATCAGTGTTAAGGGAGGCAACTCTTCAAGTGTTCATAAATAATTGTCCTATACATGCTTTTTCTGCAAGCCAATGCATACTTTTCCTGGGCAAATTTTGGGATAGCGAATCAGAAAAAAAGATAGTCACTTTTACTGGTTAGCTTTATATTTTACTTTACAGAACTTGATTATTGTCGAATCTCTCAATGCTTAAATTAATTCTGAATGTCTCCTGTAAAAATCTGTTATGATAATGCTTGTAGCTGCATTATGAGTGGAGATGTTATAAAGCAGGCATGTCAAACTCAAAGTCCCTTCAGGGCCATAGGAGTTGATTTGTATTGTCATGTGGGCCGCAAAAGTTGAACATGTTAAATTTTTTTGTGATTTTTTTTTTTTTTTTTTTTTTTTTTTTCTAATTTAGAAACATACGGGCAAATTCAAGTAATAGTGTACATGCAATTCAACAAAAGAATATAACGAAAATTTTGGCGATCTTCATCTATTTCAATACAATAGCAAAAAATGCATTATCCATAAATTCAAAACTGATATTCATCAACAAGAATTCAAAGACTTTCACTGTTTTGCCCTGAAGCTTGACATCTCTTTTTGTTGACAAGTTCTTGTATGTGTGGTTGAAATTTCTGTGTAGTGTAGAGTTTGATGAGGGATGTTTTGTTGATTTCATGAAAGAAAATAACTGTTCACACAAATGTGGAGCCAAACATTGCCATTATCCTTGTGGTAAACTTTCTAAAGTTTACATACCTTTCCGGAAGGTCTGAAAAGAAATCAGGTATTCCCACTTCCAAATATTTTGATCTGAGTGAGGAATCCGACTGAATTTCTAATAGTTCCATTTGTAGGTTTTCTTCAGCTTCAGCAACATCAAAACTAAATGGTCCTGAAAATAATGCAAACTGGCGTTCATAAGATGCGAAATCACTAAATCTTTTTCTCAAACTCTTTTGATAATGATTCCGGGTGAGTATCATACTTCATATCAGCACTGTTTTGCAGCTCTTTGCATGTAGCAATGCTTGCAGGCCAGCTATTTTTCTTTCTTTGGTTTTCTCAAGGAAATGGATTTCAGGTTTCCTTTTCTCGGGTAACAGACACCAACTAAGCCGTTTCTCCTTCCTTTTTGTCAGTCTGACTGTAGATCTGCAACTTCAACAAACAATCTACCGAGAAAATCCACACTGACAGCAGCGCTGGCACCTGCTTTTTATGCCATTCCAAGACGGCCAAAATGTGCATGTGTGCAAATATCAGCTCGTTTTGGACGAGATAGGCATGCATAAATTGTCTTCGATAGCAGCTATCTTTCTTTTTTGTTATTTTCTTACAGGCAAGACATGTTCACGCTCGTTTCGAATTCCGAGGTAAGTCATGTCTTTTGTTATATCCTGGGTATGATGATAAACTACATCCGGCATCAAAGCCTCTGATTGGGAGGTTGTGAGGAGCATGGAACCATCTCTTAATTGCTGTTGTTCCCAGGTCCATCCTGACCTGGAGTGGTAGCACCTGCTAGTCCCAGCTATGGCAGATAGTGTATCACCAAACTGGGGTCAAAACACAATGAAAGTATAAAAATAGACTTTTATAGAAATATATACATAGAAATTGACTTCTACAGAAAAATATACATTTTCAAAAAATACACTTACAAAAAAATTATTACCAGCAATACATTTTTGAATACAAAACTGGAAGAAATCTTCAATTTTCAAAAATAAAAACAATTTTTTATCACAATCTGACTAAATCAACTTTCTCACTATAACTGAACATTAAAAAAATACTTTTCATCCATGCATTTTTGCTTTTTTGGGGTTGTCGCTTTGTTAATTACATCCAGATGTATCTGTCAATCACACCTGGTGGGCCATTGCCTTTCAAGCTGGGGTTTTTTTTTTTTATTTTGTTTTGCAGGATTTACTGAAGGTGACAAGTAAAAAAAAAAAAAAAAAAAATGGGGTGGGGAAGAAATGGGTAGAAAAACAAAATGGAGAGAAAAATGAGGAAAACAAAATGGGGGAATGGAGAAAAATGGGGGAAATGGTTTGGGATGAAAAAATGGAAGGAAATTAGGGGGTAATGGGAGAAAAAAACGGGGAAAAAATGGGGGGGGGGGAATAGGGTAAAAAAAAAAGAGAAAAAGATTTTTTTATAAAATGGACTCCATGGAGTACAAAGCCATAATAAAGAAAAATCTAAGAAAAAAAAAAAAACGTGGAGCAAATAAACTGCAAGAAAACTGAATGCATGGTCATCAGCAAAAAGGGTAGCCCAAAATGCCAATTACAGGTGAGGGATTCTAAAATCAAGCAGGTACATAAATTTAAATATCTGGGAAGTGTTCTGACACAGATCTGAAGGCGAATTGGCATGGCGAAAGAAGCATTCCAGAAGTTGAGTAAAGTATTAAGAAACAGGACAATTTCACTAGAAACAAAGAGGAGCGTACTGGATTGCTATGTGATGTCGGTTCTTCAATATGGCAGTGAATGTTGGACAATATCTTCAAAGATGAAGGAAAACTTGAAGCAGCTGAAATGTGGTTCTACAGAAGGATGATGTGGATATCATGGACCAAGCATGTGAGCAATGACAAGGTTTTGGAAAGGATGGAAATGAAAAGGAAATTAATACTGAGCATCAGGAAGAGACAGCTAAAGTTCCTGGGACATGCAATGAAGAAGGAGGGCTTGGAGAACCTGATACTAACAGGCCAGATAGAGGGAAAAAGAGACAGGAGAAAGCAGCGGATAACATATATGAAGGACCTGATCAGGTGGATGACGTAACGAGGGTTACATGGTGTAACAAGAGAAAGTGTGTTAAAAGCCACCAGAGATAGGGAGATGTGGAGAGCCATGATTGCCTACATTCTGAAAGGACATGGCACATAAAAGAAGAAAAGAAGTGTTTGGAAAAGAGCATTTTGTATTTATGTAAGATAGAAATATCAGGGATGTGTTGATGGAGCAGTGAAGTTGTTGAATTTAGTCTCTAAAGTGATCAGTATAGCTTTCAGCATCTCGGTTGAATTTACTTTGTTTCATAAGTATGTAAAAGATTCAACAGATTTTATTGCTTCACTGTGCTGAGACTTGCTGGTTGAAGCCTATGAATTTAGTTTTAGAAGCATTAACATTTTCTAGATGATGTAGGAGAACTGTGCCATTAGTAATAGTGTCTGCAGTGATAGCTAGGTCTTCTGACTAGTTAATGTTGGTTGTTTTGCAGGATTTCGATTTGAGAGTAAAACCTAGATGATGATTGTCAAGGGAAGTTCTTGAAGAGTCAAGGGTGTCACCCTGAAGTACCCCTGCTTTGATGTTGAAGAAACTAGTCTTTGGCTGCAAATCTGACTGAAGATTTGGATGGCATCATTAAGGCAGCTGCTGTCTGAGGTGGGATGCCATGTACCAGAAGGGTCTATTTCACTTTTTTTTTTTTTTTTTTTTTTGTTACCCTATTTACAAAATTGGAGGCTTTAGAGAAATCTACAAGATGGCCTGTAGATTCTTCACCCTGATGCCCTTAATCTGTCCTACAGTCAGGATTTGTTCAATGGTTGATCTATTTTTTAAAAAAATACATTGTTTTTTTCTTTTTTTTTTTTTTTTCCTTTTTAGCACCTTCTCTAGCTGTGTTCTCTTGAGAAGCATTGTTAGTTTTTTTGCCAATCTTAGATCTCACTTGTTTGGGAAAAGGAAGTGAGCAGCCATCTGTCCATCTTTCTGTGACTCCCCTATTCCATGTGGCATTGCAGAGTTAGAGTAGAATATTATTGAAATCCTGAGTCTTCCAAACTTCTGGAAGAAATGTTATCAAGTCCTGCTGCTTTCCTATTGTGTGTGTGTGTTTGTTTCTTTTTTCTTCTTCTTTCTTTTAAATGCTAGGTGCATTTCCCAAGATTTTAAAAATGGTCTTGCCATTTTTTCAGCTTGACTATTGGCTTTTCACTTCAATTTATTTGTTCACTTTCTGCCACTGATCCTGTTGAGTTTTCTAAGCCAGAGCAGATTATTTCACAGCAGCAGAATTGATCCAAGTTTTTTTCTTGGATATATTCATCTTGTTGAACTTCATAAGAGTTGAGTTTTCAAGATTTCATTAAAGTGTTTACTATAGATTTAAGGAATGGATTTGAATTTCTCATCGTGGCTTTCACATTAGCTCTTTGTGATTCAGTGTTATTTGATTTGCAACTGTGTTGCTGATGTTTAGGTTTCAATGGTATGACATCTGCTGCATCCTTTTCATGAGATTAACAAAACTATTGTAGGTCATATTAAGAGATGGTTTCTCAGCATTTGCTTGTAGTTTTATAAATTATTCCTGACATCAGTGGTGTGCAGGTCCTTATTGTTAGAAGGGACCAGTCAAACTGCTTTTTCTTATTGGCTCTAAAGCTATATCGGATAGTAGAAGAAACAATCCGATGGTCTGTAGAGACTCCTTCAAATGTGTTGAACTCTTGGCCATTCCTGGCACTGTTCTTCCATTTCTTGTTTATCAGGATGTCATCCAGTTGGGTCTTCATGCCATTGGCATTGATGAATTTCCATTGTTTGGAACTCTTTTCAAACTTGGAGGTTAGGCTTATAAGATTATTTTCCTGCATAAAATCTTCGAAGATCCCATTTCTGTTGAAGGACATGTGATGTACGAATGTTTGTATGTCACTGACAGCAAATGGAGTTTTTACTATTTATTTTTTTTATACTTAATAGCAAATGTGATAAAAAGAAACTAAATGAAATCGGTTAAGCAATATACCCAAAAGCATTATAAAAAAAGTCTTAATTTCAGCATCCCCCTCCTCTTCATGCACATGTGTAGTTACATCAATGTAAAAAAAAAAAAATCACTTTTAGATTAGTCATCAAGAATGAAACCATCACTAAAGAAAGACGGGCTTGTGTGACATACTAATAGGTGTTGGCCATTACATAGGGAATATTTTAATGAGAACCTATTAAATCTTGTCCCTCTGTTTGTTTTTTACTTCAAGGTATGATTGGTTATGGAATGGCCAAAGCAGCTGTTCACCAACTGACTAAGAGTTTGGCAGGCAAGAACAGTGGACTCCCATCTAATGCAGTTGCGTTTGCTACTTTGCCGTAAGTGAGATCTCTTTCTATAAAAATTTTATTTTCCTAAATTGGTAACTGTATTTTCCATTTTTTATTTTATTTATTTAAAAAATAAAATTAGATTTTTTTTTTTATTTAAATTAGATTTTTAAAAAAATTTATTAGATTATTTTAAAAAAATTTATTAGATTTTTTTTTTTTTAAATATTAGATTTTTTAAATTAGTTTTTTATTAGTTTTTATTTTTTTTTGTTAGCTTTTAGATTAGATATTTTTCAAAAAATTATTTCTTGGATTAGGGATCACTTAGCCACTGTAAATTAAAGAATCTTTCCTAACTGAGGAAAGGAAATAAAAAAAAATTTAAGTGAATTATGTTAGATTAAATACTTTTCAATGATTGAAGAAGGCATGACCTATTGTGGATGAGCAGGAAACATAAAATGTTTTGGGGGTGGTCTATGAAAGCTCAGGAAACAGACCAGACATGAGTGGGATAGGAGGAAGACATGACTAGTCTAATGATTTGATAAATCGAGGATGAGGCTTACAATTATGTTGAAATACTGGTTCACCTATGATCACCAAAGTTGAGCAACATTGAACCTGGTGTAATAAATAGCTATTCGTAATTGGAAATTGGAGCAGTTTTTCAATTCCAGTTCATTATATTCACTTATGTGGCAAATATCTTTGGCAAAGGCATGAATCCATATTTTCTCACCCCAGCTATGGGTTAATTAAGTCATTATCTCCAAAAAGTTGTTTGCCTTTAAGATAACTTGCAAAAGGTTGATAAGCTATAAAATACAGAAAAAATGCACTAATGGTGAGTAAGCAACCTCCTACAATCCAAATTATCTTTCAGCTAGAAATCACACACAAAGGCCTGATAAACCTTTAAAAAAACCAAACTAAACTTGAGAACACTGCTATTGCTATGTAGTAGTCTGGGACCAAAATGATTAATAAAAGAAAATTTAAGTCTGGGACCAAAATGATTAATAAAAGAAAAATTCAAAGTTAAGCAATAAAAATACTTTAAAATACAAGATAGGAACTGTAGCTATTAATAAAGAAAAAAAGAATGTTCCCATCATGTAGCTTTTTATTGCCAAAATAAATTAAAAAAAAATCTAAACATTTTTTTTTTTTTGTTGTTTCAACTGCCTAAAAAAAAAAAAAGCAGGTATTCAAGACAATCTCTGATGAAATATTTTGCCAGCTACCAATAAGTTAATCTTTTATTTCTGTGCTTACTAAAGTTATATACATATGTTCTTTGAAAAACAGAAGTTTTTTGTTTAAATCATCAATAAAAAAAAAATGTTCAAGAGAATCTCTGAAATATTTCATCAACTACAGATAAGTAAACATTTGTTTATTTCTATACTTAAGTTACATACATATCTTTGAATAACAATAATTTCTTGGAAATTTATTACTAAGATATAAAAAAACTTTTACTGAATGCACGCTAAAAAAAAGAAAACACTTATTTTTGTAATTGTAAAGAAGAGTGTAAATACTTAGAAATATTTCTGAATGATAAATTATCTATACCTTTAATGTTACTCATTGTGTATTATGTGATCTGCTGAAATCTAAACTTATTTATAAATGTAACTTTGTGTGTTCATTACCTATAGACTCTGAAACAGCTGAATAGATTTTCTTGAAAATTTACACAGTTGTACTATAAGCGTCTGCGAGTGTTCTTAGCTAGGTTTTGTATTGAGGTACCCACGATAAATATCAAATCAATAATAAAAAAAATCAGGTTACAGAAGGAGCGGTCCGATTTTAATAAAATTTGATACACTCATAGACAAAGACATATGAAATGATATTCAAAAGTTTCAAGGTTGCAGTTCTTACAACAGTGCAGAAAATTGATTTTATATATATGTATATATATATATATATAAATATATAAAAAGGCAAGATGTTTGTATTTTTTTTTTTTTTTTTCAGCCCTTTTATTTTAGTTATTGCTTCGGGTTTGGCTCTAAGTAGGTATAATTGTAGTTCTTAGTCTCAGCCATGGTACCATTTACTCAGAGGACTTATTTAGCCTTCAAATTTCAGTTTCTGACGAAAAAAACTTATTTGATATCGATAGCAGGAAATCAAAATTTGACTTATATCCCGGTTTCGCTTTAACTGGAAACAACTATTGCATTTTAGCATTTTGTGCGAACATCCATAATGTCTGACCTCCAGGATCATGGATTAGTTTTAAAGCTTTCATTACACCCGAGCAACGCTGGGCTATACTGCTAGTGTATTATAAATCAATTTAACATTTTTTTTTTTAATTGTCTAAAATAACAGTGTTTGGGAATTGCATTTCTATGTACCTCGTGTATAATTTAATATTGCAATCTTGTTGTGGCTCAGGGATGCCCTTTCCAACTCTCTAAATAACATTCAGACAAGATCAATGCATCCCAGAGCTCTGCAATGAGCCTATTTTATTTAGAGACCCTGTCCAATCTAGTTGTATAAATATTTATCACAATTTCCAGTAAAATGAGCTCGAATGAAATGAAATCTGTTGAAGAAGCAAGCATTTTTGAGTGGACATTGGCCAAATTCTTAATAAGAGCAGGGCAAAATAATGTGGCAAAGCAATTATAAGACAGTAACAAAGTTTTATGTAATAGAAATAGCAGTCATGCAAAAGGGATACAGTTAATTAGTTATAGCCTTCTGACTTCAATGCAAGAAAGAAAAAAAAATGTGGGTTAATACTGTCAAATGTCTACTTTTATTGGAGAGGAAGAAATCCCAACATACCTCTATAGTTGTTGTTGTCTATAAATTTGGGGTGGGGTAGATTAGCAGTAATCCCCTAAGATTGAAACCAAAAGAACCCACTGACAAAGTCTGTCTTACAAGCAACACATCCCCCACACAAATGACTTTGTCACAAGGGATAAAAGTTCAAATCTTGCCAAAGGCTTACTTTTTATTTTCAATATATACTGTTTTATTTAATGTGTGTAAAATAGTAACCAGGGAGTTGCTTATTAAACTGGTAATGGGTGGCCATTTTTTTTTTTTTCTTTTAAAAAAAAAACAAAAAAAAAACTACTGTATATGTTGGTACACAAGGCAACAGGGTATTTAAGACAAAAATGTAGGTTTCATACTATATTCATTACAAAAAGACCCCCACCCCATCCTCCAAATTGTATTTTAAAATGTATTGAATTGATTTAATATATTCAGTAAGTGTATAGTTTCTTTGACTCACATTCTAATGAAAATTTGTAGGGAGATAATTAGCTTCTACAATATCTCATGAGTGGGTGCCGTGTTTTTGGTAAACTATTACGGTGGGCTGAAGGACTCCCCTCCCCCGCTAATCATTCTCTTGTTTCCACTGTTCTTAAATGCAATCTTTAAATGACTTGTTGAGACATGCATCCTTTTGTTTTCTACAATCATCATTGCAAAAAGGAGAAGAGGCAGCAGTTAGCTTAGTGCCAAAAATCTCCCATATTAACAACTTACCATAAACCAGAGGATTTAATGTTCACATCTTATACCTGGCCCCGTATTTGTGTGTGGTGGGGTTTAAGGTTAAAAATTAAAAGGTTGCCTTCTATGCTGGCATATACGGTATTGCTATTATAAAAGCAATAAAACAATATGTTGGACCTTAAATAATGAGTTAAATTTATAAATGCTCTTCACTTACAATTTCAGTTTGACTTGAGAATAAGTTGCTCTTCGTTAACCCAAATTTTTGTAATTCAATTTACCTGGGTGGTAGGGGTTGGGAATGTGAGTCTCGGGGTTGGCTTTGATAAAGCATGTATGTATTTTTGTGGAGGAAGATTTTGGATAGTCTTGACCCTTTGGTCCTTCCTAAAGTTTATCTTTTGTTCATGACAATTCAAAAATTAAGTGAATGCTTCTTCCCTCACATTTGCTAACGTTTTTTTCCTTGCTTCTTGTTTTTCAGCCAACTTTGCATTTTTTTTTTTTTTTTTTTTTTTTTAAGATTAATGTCAGTTGTTATTTACTGACATCTTGATTCCACTTCTTTCATTGTTCCCATTCCTTAATATTTTTCTTTTGTACTCAGTAGCCCTTGCTTGGGATTGTAAAAGTAAAATGACTAAAAAAAACTTTTAATTCATTTACTCTGGTAGTTACAAAATTTTATTTTGGACATTTTAAAAGTATATATTCACATAATCTATGAAAACAAAGTAGGGAGATCGAGCATAAGAATAACTTATTCTACATAAAATGGGGAATTAGAAAATATAACAAAAATCTAAAAAAAGCTGATTCTCACTTCTTGCTCTTCAGAGCTCAATCAAGGACAAAATACAAACATGTACACAATTGTGTGTAGTGGCAAAACTAATTAGCAGAAAATTAGCAAATATGAAAACTGTCTGCTTACGTTCAGCCCAACCAGCCATTCCTTCTGTTTGGACTTGATTTATTTGTAATTAATTGTAAACAGAAGGGACATAATTAGAAAAAGAATGTAATAATTAAGAAGGGGAAAAATTATGGATAGTTTAATACAAAAGAATAGTGGGAGAAGACAAAGCTGAGCAAGTCATTATCACGCCTCCCTCATCTGAACTCTATCAAGTCGTGCGGGAGGTCATTTCCCAAGTCATGTTCTAATGTGAGGAGTGATAATTGGTTACAAAACTTGTTTTTTTCTTTCTATCTGTATCTCTCCCATTTGTATGAAACTACTGAGTTGTTTCCCTTTTTCATTCTTTTTAATTAGACTCATTATATTTGCAATTAATAAATGAAAAATAAAATCTAAGCAATGTTCACTATGTAAGCAGAATGAATGCATTTTTTGATTTTTTTTTTTTTTTTTTTTTTTTTATCAATTCACCCCAAGCAAGGTGAAAATGCCACTAAGATGTCACTCTTATCTGGTGGAGAGAATGTTCAATAAAACCCACTTTATGTTCTTACATTCTTTTTAATCAATTCACTCCAGAGCTAGGTGAAAATGTCACTTCGAGTCAGAGAACGAAGGCTTTAGACGGAACAGGAAACTGGGCATAAATCTCTACTCCTGTTCAAAATACTGGGGACGAGTATGAATCGGATGATAGTCAAACCTATTTATTCCTATCATTGAAGGATTAATACATGAATAAATAATTGAAATAACACTTCTTTCTCTTTATCATCTTGTCTGGTGGAGAGGAAACCTAAAATCATATTGAATAAGACCCACTTCATGGAATCTCATACCCATTTTTTTTTTTAATCAGTTTACCTCCAAATAAAGGTGATAATGCCACTATGATGCAAGAGGTTACTGAGTGTGAAAGTGAATGAGAAAAACTTGAGAAGGAACTGGAAACTCAATCCTAAACAGGAAACAAAGGATAAATCTTGACTCCTGTTCAAAAGACTGGGGAAGGTATTAACTTGGACAGTCGGCAAACCTGTCTACTCTTATTAGAAGAGAAGAAAAAAAATTAGTCGGTGCAGTCTAAAATGTTAGTATAAAGTTGAAGTAGATTTTAGAAGGAATTGAAAACTCAATAGAAAATGATGGATAAAGCTGTATTTCTGTTAAAAAGACCAGGGAAGAGTATGAACCAGGTGGTAGGCAAACCTATCTACTCCTATTCTGTTTATAATAATTAGTTTCAACCTCTTAACAATTTATTTTTAACAATTTATTTTTAACAATTTATTTTTGGAGACTCTAGATTTTCTTTCGTTTTCTTTTCAGAATCACCTTAGATACACCAAGTAACAGAAAATGGATGGCCAATGCTGACCAAACTGCGTGGACACCTTTGGATTTTATTTCAGAGTAAGAACAACTTATTCTAATCTCTTATTAATCACTTCAATTTTGCAGTGTCCAATTACGGATGGAAGGTTAGGAAAACTTGACACTACATGGAAAGGACATACACACACAAGATTGGATAAGGCTTGGTCATATCTCTTGATTTCTGCCTGGAATGATGACTTTTTTGGGTGGGTGAGGGAGGAAGGATATTTAAGTTGGAATGTGAATTAAAAGAAATTGTTCATATATATATATATATATATTTCATGGTTCAATTTATCAACTTCCACATGTGCATGTTTTATTTTACTGTCGCAATTAAGTAGCGTGACTTCTTTAGTGGAATCCAGTGGAACAAGAAAAACAAAAACGTTGACACAGATGCCATTAACCGAACACTGTCAAAAGTATTACAGAGTGACAAACTGCTGTGGAGGCTGTTGATTATCTATGTCCTAAAGGGATCTGACATATATACAAATATTGACGATAATGGCTTGGGTTATTTATTTATTTTTTAATCATATCACCCCGAGCAAGGCGGTAACGCCACTGATGTGCAAGGGGCTATGTAATAGTGAAAAGATTGGAAAAGAGAAAGCCGGAAACCACATCCTAAACAGGGAACAAGGGATGAGCCTCTTAACCTGTTCTACCAAAGTAAATTGACTCTCTTTAAGGATTGAATCTTATACATTATCAACAAGGCACATGATACTATCTACCAATTCAGGTATGACTGCAATTGAAAAGAATTTATCTAATCTTCATATGAAATCTGGGCAGACTTTAACCTTTGTACACACACAAAAAAAAAAATCGAGTCAAAAGGACAGGGTTTTTTTTTTTTTTTGTTACCTTGAGACCACTGTTATTTTAACTACCTTCATTCTTTTGGTCTACTGGAAGTGAAAGAATGAGAACTCTTTAGAAGAAGCTGAAAACCCAATCCTTCCCAGAGGGGGGCTTAAATCATATCTAATAAGTCCCACTTCAAGAAAGTCTCATAATTTTTTTTTTTTTTTTTTTTTTTTCAATTCACACCCAAGCAAGGTGATAATGTCACTAAGAAATACCGCTAAGATGCAAGGGGTTATTGAGAGTGAAAGAGACATTAGAAGAACCTGGAAACCCAGTCCTAAACAAGGAAAATATATAAAGTTGTTGAGTTTGAGTTTTGTTTAACGGCATATCAACCTCTGTGGGTTATTTAATGCTAAAAAGGTGGGGTTTTAAGATATTTTTTTTAATGTTCAGTTATATTGAGAAAGTTGATTTGGTCAGTTTTTGATGAAAAATTTTATTTTTATTTTAGAAAACTGAAGATGTCTTCTAGTTCTGCATTCAAAAATGTATTGCTGGTAATAATTTTTTTCCTTCAAAAATGTATATTTTTCTATAAAAGTCTTTTTATACTTTCATAGTGTTTTGACCCCTGTTTGGGGGTTAACTATTTGCCCATAGCTGAAACCCTAACAGGTGTTACCACTCCTGGTTAGGGTGGACCTGGGAACAATAGCAATTAAGAGGTGGTTCCATGCTCCTCACAACCTCCCAATCAGAGGCCTTGATACTGAATGCAGTTTACCGTCATGCCTAGGACCAAAAGTTGTCGAAAATGCAAGTTAAGCCTTTAAGAATATTTATTTAGAGTAACTTCACTGGTTTTATAATTTTATGATTTTCGAAAGTTAAATTCATATGAAGAGATGTATTGCTATGTCATATGTCTCACATCTTCAGTTGGAGAATTCTATTTTAAGCAAAAAAAAAAAAAAAAGTAGCTCAGGTTGCTCTGTTTAAAATGAAATATCATTGGTTGATTGTGATTGCCCGGAGTAATTTATGCACCAAAAATTGTTCATGAAATTTTGTCAAAAACTGAAGTGCCATGGTTCAGTGTGTATGGCTATTAATAATAATAATAATAATAATAATAATAATAAAAAAGAAAATTAAGTAGTTCCAGTGTCAGGAATTCTATTTTATTAAACCTATGTGACAAGCCCAAAAGTTTCAGTGTACAAGAATTAAGAATTTTAGTATTTCCTTTTACATGAAAATGTGGATGATGACATGTAAAAAAAAAAAAAAAGAAAAAAAATAGCAGTAGTAATAATAATAATGATGATAAAATAAACAAATTGTACATAAGTCTCTCTCGTGTGTGTGTGTACATATATATATATATATATATATATATATGTATGTTTTTCATGAAATTGGTTTTCCTTTTCATTTCTTTAAAATCCTTTTTTAAAATCTTTAATTTATTAGGCCACACTCTGTTGTAATCTTCACCTTTTGATCGATTTCTTTTGTCTTGGATGCTTGGCAGTGACCACTATTCCTGGCCTCCCCCTACCTTAAAAGCTTATCTTATGGTGGCAACAACTAAAGAAAATAAAACTAAACCATTTTGTAAAAAAAAACCACCTAAGCCCCTCACTGTTTCTTTTTTCAACGCTTGTGGTATCTGTACCAATTATTGCAGTGTAGAATTCTCTTGTAATATTCTTCTGACTTAGTAGTTCTCTGTGAAATTTAAACTCCTTCTGAATTTTCTGTTTCTGGCTTTCTTCTCTATTGAAATGACTATAGTGTCCAAATTCATGGCTTTGGGGTCTGTCTGAACATCTTCTAGTGGCAAGGGAATTCTCTTTTGAGTCTCTGGATTGTTCTTTTCACCATTTGTCGTCTTCTTCTTAACAACACGTGTTAGTTTCGCAAACTCTCAGCTTTTATGTCGGCAAGACATACACTTATGCAAATGAATGAGTTGCGCACTACCATTTTTGTGTCTGCCACCATGATGTTTGCCTTGTCAAATGTTCACTCATACATTTGTTGCGACCATTTGTACATTTTATTTTTTCTTTAATTCTTTTTTGTTTATTTTTTTTTGTTTTTTCTGTTTTTTAAGTTTTAAAGGAATTTGTTCTCACATGGATTTTCTAACTTGGGACCAAATTAATTTTGTTTTTTCTGTTTCGCTATGTATCTGCCATTCCCTTTTCTAGATGAATGATCCCAACCTCCAACTTCTCAAACCAGTGTGGCATATATAGGGTAGTTAGAACTAAATTTAATCACTCTGCTCAATTCCCCCACCCCCCTCCCAAGAAAAAAATGAAAAAAGGAGAACTTGTCCATGGAAATGGATCATTATTTTTACTTGACTGTCCTCTCCAATTCTGGGTTGAGATATCTTTTCTTTCTTTTCTCTTTTTAAGACCCTATCATTTCATTGGTGTCCAGCCTCTCCAAATCTGGGCTGTTTGGGTTTTTTTGTCTTTGTTTTGTTAGCTACTGCTGGTCTAAGTTCTCTGCTGAACCAGTAAGAGATCTTCTGACTTTAACAAGTCAAAAATTACTTCAATGCTTATGTCAAGTGGCTTCATCACTTAGCTTGGCGACATCATGACTTCAGAATTCACAGTTGCTCAATCTCTCACTGAAATAGATTTCTTCACTTGCTCCTTTATTTCATCTGTTCATTACTGCCTGTCTGGACTAATGTTGTCTCTATCGCCTTGGTTTTTTCCCTGCCATCAGCATCACTGATGCTAACCTCTAGGACAGCAAACTCATTTCCTACTGACAAAAAGTGGATTGATTTTTCTATTTGAACGACTTGCTAGGTCTGCTAAGAAGGTTGATTAATTGCGTCATGTGAGACAATTTTTCTCACCAAAATCCATCTTGGACATTTGCTCCAATGATATATTTTGATCAAATTCTTGATAAAATCCAAACAGTTTGTAATGTTATTGATCCTGACCTGGCCTTTTGACTTTAGTCACTTTCCCACCACTGCTGAGTGTGACATGGCTTTTTTTGTGTTTTTCTGTACATATTTTCATGGCAGTTATTCTAATGATCCATCTCTTCCTTGGAAACTTGACCATGTAAGTTTAAGCATGCCTACTAGAGTGGCAGTTAGGTCTCAACGTTTTGCTGTTGAACTAATTAGATGCAACTGTCTGTTCTATTCTAATAGTTTCTTTTCTCACACTTCTCGTTTGTGGAACTCCCTTCCAATTTTTTGCTTTCCTGCCACTTTCTTCTTCTTCCTTATGTGTTGGGTCCTTCAGGACATAGGTGATCATGGAATTCCACTTGTCTCCAGCCCTTGTTATTAACATTTCTTGTCTCGATATCTCTTCTGAACTCCAATTCACCATCCACTTCCACAAACCCATCAAGTATGCTGCTTTCCCTGGTCTATCTTTCCGTCTATTTGTCCAATGAGTATTAGATTCTTTAAGCCTGCCTTCCTTATTACATGTCCCAGAAACCTCAGCTGTCTCTTCCTGATGCTAAGCATAAGTTTCTTTTTCATTGACATCCTCTCCAAAACATTGTCATTGCTCACATGTTCGGTTCATGGTAACCTCGGTATCCTTCTGTAAAACCACATTTCTGTTGCTTCAAGTCACTCTTCATCCGTAAGGAGATTGTCCAGCATTCACTGGACAGATCCTCTTTTCATTCTTTCCAATGAAATCTTCCCGTCTTTCAGTATTCTGTTTGGTCTTTAGAATGCATCCTTGGCCAACGCTGATACACCTTCGGAATGCATCCTTGGCCAACGCTGATACACCTTCGGAATGCATCCTTGGCCAACGCTGACACACCTTCGGAATGCATCCTTGGCCAACGCTGACACACCTTCGGAATGCATCCTTGGCCAACGCTGACACACCTTCGGAATGCATCCTTGGCCAACGCTGACACACCTTCGGAATGCATCCTTGGCCAACGCTGACACACCTTCGGAATGACCTTGGCCAATCCTTGGACACCAACCTTCGGAATGCATCCTTGGCCAACGCACACCTTCGGAATGCATCCTTGGCCAACGCTGACACACCTTCGGAATGCATCCTTGGCCAACGCTGACACACCTTCGGAATGCATCCTTGGCCAACGCTGACACACCTTCGGAATGCATCCTTGGCCAACGCTGACACACCTTCGGAATGCATCCTTGGCCAACGCTGACACACCTTCGGAATGCATCCTTGGCCAACGCTGACACGGAACACCTTCCAACGGCAACTACCTTCGGAATCATCCTTGGCCAACGCTGACACACCTTCGGAATGCATCCTTGGCCAACGCTGACACACCTTCGGAATGCATCCTTGGCCAACGCTGACACACCTTCGGAATGCATCCTTGGCCAACGCTGACACACCTTCGGAATGCATCCTTGGCCAACGCTGACACACCTTCGGAATGCATCCTTGGCCAACGCTGACACACCTTCGGAATGCATCCTTGGCCAACGCTCGATATTGTGGAATATATATGAACAGAAAATAGAATTTATAAATCAGTCTTTTTAAATTTTTATTTTCCTTTTTTAATTGCAGAATGTTTTACAAGTGGTGCCAAGGACAAGAACGTCCTGCAAATGGAAGTCTTGTGAAAATGGTGACCAAAGATGGCAAAACTGAATTGGTTCTTTTGTAGTTGATCTTTTTTTGTGGCCATTGGAAAAAAATCTCATCCACCGACTGATATTAAAATACCGGATCTCTGCTAGAAGAATCTCTTGTCTAATATCCCAAAACTGAAAAATCGATTGTTCTTAGGTTTCTAAAAATTATTTGGACCAATATTTTCATCCTTGTTTTGCCATTCTTCATCTTTCTTCCTTGAGTATTTTGTGTACCTGATTAGAGTTGAGTAATTCCCTGCCTAACATTTGTCAAAGATTTTTTTTTTTTTTTTTTTTAGTTACAATTCCCTTGAAAAAGGAAAACCTACTGACTTAATTACTTCTAAATGCAGTAGAGCTTGAAAAAGAAAAAATGAAGGATATTAGTTTAAAACAAAGATGAGGATACTCGTTCAACTAAAAGAATAAAAATGTTGTGCATGACATTTTGTCAAATGATGCTCAGTAAATAACTTCATAAAACTATAAAGGAATAAAATCACATAGGGCCTTTTTAAATAAAATTCTACAAGAAACAAATCCTTGGTTTAACATATCAGTGAATCAAATTTTCTTTTAATGACTGAATATTTTCAATGGTACATTTTATTATAGCTTTTGATCCCTTTCATTGAATAAATAAAATTAAACCTTTTACTTTTTTCCATTTTTTTTTCCATTTTTCCATTTTTTTCCTTTTGTTTCCCTTTTTTTTTCTTCATTTTTTTCCCTTTTCTTAAAAGCCCAACAACTCATCTCTTTTATTCTAAAATTCTCAACATATGTGGTAATTTAAAAAAAAATCTCTGTACTGCAAATCAAAGCATCAAAAGTATAAACTGTGCAAAATACACAAAATAAACCAAAGCGTGAACTGGCTGAAACAACAAAGGTAAGAATACTCATACAAATAAATGAATTTGCTCTCATAAAGAAAAAATAACTAAATATTTTCTTAGTCACTGTAAAATTGATTTTTACTTGAATTCTTGAGTCGTCATTAGTATTTGCTAAATCTGGAAATATCGGTCTTTGGTAAATTGGATGAGGGATTCTTCTGTCATTTATTTCATAATCCGTTAGTCAGTGTACAAAAAAAAAATGGTTATGTGTTAAAATTGTATCATATTAAAAAATGAAAAAGGGAGACAACTCTTAAAAATATTTGTTATTACTGCTATTGTGTTTAAAATTCTAAAGAATCCATTTTAATTCGTAGAATTAACTCTTGTGCATACCTCATTGGTCTGAACAAAATCCTTTTTTTATACTCTATTCATTTTGATAGGAGGAACTGATTGAAAGAAGCACTGGGTTGCACTCAGATTCTAAAGTTATTTTGAATTTTAAAGTTAACTTGAAATTTTTATTGATGTAAAATTTAAAATTGTATTTTTGACTTAAAATTTGGATTTCCTTTTAATTTTCAATATTTTTTAATTACAAAAAAAATCAGGATTAGGAAAAGTAACTTAAAATGTACCTTGACCTTGAGTTTGTCATTCGTAATCATTTTTGTTATTAAAATCTTCAAATCATGTTTTTCTTATCAGTGATTTGAATTCTCATTGTTTGGTTACTTTTATTTAAACAATATTCTCATATTTTACAATTAAAATCTACAAATATTCACCTTCCCAAATCATTTTCAGATTATTATTTTTAACTTTATTTAATTCGTTAAGTCTTCAGTTTAAAAGGTGGGGGGGCTACCTTTATTAAGTAGTCATGACTTCATTTTATTTTCTCTCTCTCTTTTTTTTTTTTTTTTATTATAAAAAAAAAAGTAATTAGCTGTTGTTTTATTTTAATAAAACCTTTTTATTTTTCAACTTACTGTTGCTAACTATTTTGTCAATTTTCCAGCCATTTTTAAAACAAAGATCTTATGGTTGTGATGTATTTTTCAAAACAAAAAAAATCAAATACCAACTTAAATATTTTAAACTAAATGAAGAATTTGTTTTTGAATTTTTTATTTCAGTATTTTTTTTTTTATACTGCTGATTTTATTTTCTGATATCATGTACAGTAGACGATTTTGATTTAATTACTAACGAATAGGATATTGCCAAGGGGGATAACTCGAATTTTTTATGAATTTCGGGTACGAAATATTGTGCTTCAGTACAAGTATTAAAAATTGTAAAATTAATTTAATCTTTGCTCACTGATTTTTACGATCTATTCATTTCATGTCTTAAAAAAAAAAAACATCCTCTCTTGGGACTTTCTGGTAACATAAGCAAGACATTGAATTCAAGCGTCAAAAATATCTTAGTATTTTTCTTCTATAAACTAATTTCTTCCCATATATATATATATATATATTTTTTTTTTCTAGACATATTCTATTAAATATAAGAGACAATGAATGTCTATTATGTTTAATCATGAGCCATTCTAAACGTCGTATTTTTGCTTTAATTTCAGTTGAAAATAAAGACAAAAATTCTCCAACATTTGGATAATTATTTATTGGTTTTCTTCTAAGCTTTCGGCTCACATGAGCCATCTTCAGAGAGGTAGTTTAAACTGAAATATTATAAAATCCACCATCACCGACGATTTTATTTTGTGTTGACATAAAACTCCGCTTGGCAACGGCAATAGTTACCAAAAATAATAAATGCAGTTCTTAAGTTTGCGATGCGGTTTTATGACGTCACACCGCGGGATAGCGCGAAATGACAACAAAACCATGTCGTCAAATGCAATGTAATATGTTATTTCCTGTTTTAAAGTTGATTTTATTGAGTGTTGGTTGTTTTGATTTGATGTACATGGCCTCCAATATCTGCAGGTTCCTCTTACTGTGTGTATGAGTAAGGATCACCGTATTGTTGACCAAAATCTGTCTGATATTACCTACATGTTTATGTTTTTCAGAGAAATGTTGTTTAATAGTACTCTGATCAGAAAGATGACATGTAAGTCTACGGGAGAGCGTGGTTGTGGTAAAACCAATATATGTACTAGGTTTTTGAGTAGTATCAGAGATGCAATCTCTGAATGGGCATGTAAATTGGTACACTACATTGGTTTTTTGTAAAGAATTTAGTTTAGTGCCTGTTGGGTTATTATAAACTATGAGGTCAATTGTTTTAAACTTTTTATAATATATAATGAGTTTAATTTGATTATTACTATCCACTGGTTTAACATTTCTACGTATTATGTTTTTGAGAGTTTTTTCATCTTGTTTATAATTATTATGTATTTGGTTGCAATAGTATAAGTTAATAGTGTTATGTTTATTTTGATGTAAACCATTATTATTAATATTATCATTATTGTTAAGTTTGTTGAGATACATTTTAATTTGTTGATCAATAACGGAGTTAGGAAATCCATTATTGACTAGTGTTTGCTTAATGTTGTGTAATTCTTTATAAAATATAGATTTGGAAGAAGATATCATTTGTGTGCATTGAAGTAAGTTTTTTATAACAGCTAACTTATATCGTTGGGGACATTCACTATTATAATTAAGAAGACACGAATTTATGCTAGTTGGTTTCCTATATAGAGAAGTAGTAAATTTATGTGTGCTAGAAGCTTAGAAGAAAACCAATAAATAATTATCCAAATGTTGGAGAATTTTTGTCTTTATTTTCAACTGAAATTAAAGCAAAAATACGACGTTTAGAACGGCTCATGATTAAACATAATAGACATTCATTGTCTCTTATATTTAATAGAATATGTCTAGAAAATTACTTGCTGCCTCGATATACTAAATATATATATATATATATATTTCTTCGGGTGTAATTTGCACTTGGTTGAGGAAAACATGAAGGATGAATTGTAGTATTGAAAATGCTGGAATTTTTTTTTTGTTTTTTTTAACCTTTGTTAGTAGATATAACTTTTTTTTTTTTAAAAAAAAATATATATATATTTACTGGCAGGTAATCATACCTGATTTACCAAAGTTGTGAGTAATTTAATATCTTCATTATTCAATTCTTTTTATGTCTCATAAAGATATAAAACAAAATTATTCAAAATCTTTATTAAAAGATGAAAGACAGTTTACCATTTCACAGCGCAAATATTTACTGAATGCCATTATGAATTATTCATCGTGTATTAAAAAAAAAAAATGAATAATGGATTTATTTCAATTTTAAGTATATTTGATTTTGTTTGTATTTTTAAAGCCTTATAATAAATCATTAAACATATTTGCAATTAAAAATAAAATGAGAGGTAAAATACCAAAGAATATTCATGAAAGAAAAATAGATGTGAAAACTTCACATGTAATTTGTATAAGCAAATGAAATGCTTATTGTATATAAAATCTAAAAGTTTGAAAAATCTTATTGAATGAGAAATTGTAATTTACTGTAAAAAAAAAAAAAAAATATATATATAAATTTTTTTTTATAGTAGTTCATTGAAAACTTTTATGTAATTTACTCTTGAAATGTTTTGCAATTTGATTCTATTCTTCAGAAGTGCATTGTGAATGCACTTCAATAAAGAAATAATGTCAAATTGATTAAATCTATGAAACAAATAGTCAATTTTATTAAGATGAGATTAATTAGGACAATAAAAAATAAACTTACAACTAAATGTCTAAAACAAATCGTGAAGATTCTTTTGAAGGGACAACTTAGGAAATTCTCAATTTTGGTTTTGAATGTCAGTTTTTTTTTTTAAATTCTCAATTTAAAAGAAATCTGAAATGAATTCACTAACAATAGCTTGAAAGATTCTCCTGTAGGCTATGAATAAATGGGTTTCTGTTGGAATTCCTTAAACTACAGTGGTTGATTGTATTTTTCTCATTCACTCAATGTTAAAGGATTTCTTTTAGTTTTCTCAGTCTAGCTTTTTTTTTTTTTACCCAAGGGAGGGAACTCTAATACATTTTTGCAGTTGTTCCCCTTAAGTTTATCTTTTTTTTTTTTAAGTAATAGTTATCGGAATTTTAATCAATAAATGGGTATACAACTGTAAAAATTTAGTATAAAAAAAATGTGCCATGCTTTCCAAATTGTAGAAAATTCAAAGAATTTTGAAAGTATAAATCATATTGGATAAACATAAAATTAACAATACATTTTGTGTTTGGATATATTCTGTCTGGGTAAAAAAAAAAAAATTCAATGCTATCATAATTTTATTTTTTTTCTCCCTTCCTTGAATATGACTTGTTACATATCTTTCATATATTTTTATATCGAAAAGAGCAGGGAATGTTTTAACATGATGATTTGAAAATTTTAAATATTCTACCATCCACTCAATTAGCTATTTTTGACTCTGACTTTACTTCCTTGCCAACACGGACATTTGCTTTTTTCATTTTTTGAATTAATAAGATGTTCCTTTGTTGCACTGATACTTTTATTTTCTGGCTGATAATGTTTCTTTTAATTGTTGTCATTAATGCAACCATCTACATTTGTTCTTATCAAAATTCTATTCACAACATTCAGTTCACTAACCTATAATTCCTATATAAGTACAAAGATTTATCAGCAAAGTCTGTCCTCTCTCTCTCTCTCTCTCTCTCTCTATATATATATATATATATATATATATATATATATATGTCTTAAAAGGAAGAGACAATCTTTCTCTGGGTTGTATACTTTGGCAATCCTTATTGGGTTAAAAAGCTGTGTTCAGAATTTTAATGAAACCCAAACACATGTATGTTTTCTTTTGCCTTTGAGAATTGAAACTAAAAATATTATTTATGAGATTGTTTATTTATAAGACCATAAAAATAATCATCAGAAAAACAAAACTTGTGATTTCATTATAATCATGTTTACATTATGAAAAACTGATAAAAGATAAAAATTTTATGACTTAGGCTCCCAGTGAGAATACTTGGTTTCTCTTTACCAAAGAATCCTTTCTTGACTTTATTTTGCTCAGACCAATGCAGCAAAAAGCTCTATAATTTAGTGCCTCTTTTACAATGGTGTTTGTTATATATATATATATATTTTTTATTTGATATAATAATTATAAGGGCAGTTATAAAACCACTAACATTTGTGCTACCAATTCTTTTTTTGGAGCATAAGGTTTACATATTGACCCATGATATAGAGAAAAACTTCTAAATTTAAATCTTCTTTATATATTTTTCAGTTGTGGCTATTTTTATTCTTAAAACTGCATAAAAATATATATTCATATTTACATTGTGTTTTTTGATGTATAAACAAGATATCAATTGGCTAAGTGACAAATTACTTTTATTTGTATTAATATCTATCTATCTATCTATCTATCTATCTATCTATCTATCTATCTCACACACTATTTAGTGGCTGCTCTTACTTGAAATAGACACGGTGTTAATGCTTTAAACCTTGTCTTAATCTGTGTATTTGAGAAATTTAAAAAAAAATCTGCTGTTAATCAAATAACTTGACCGATGATGCACAGTTTCAAGTAAAGGAAAAAGTCTATTTTAAATATGAGTATCGACTGAATAGCATTTGAAGTAATAAAAATTAATTCTCTCTCTCTCTGTCTGTCTCTGTGTGTGTGTATTGAAAATACTTTTACACACTTCTGCGTGGGTTCTTCACACAAAAACAAGGACAAAATTCCATAAAAACATGTCTGTGAATCCTTCACATTTGAGTTTAAAGTTTATGGTAGATGCTATTAAATATGATACAAAAATACTGGAGGTGGGGAGGTTCCTGACACAAAAACGAGGTAAATGTCCAAAAATCCCTAACGCAGCACCTCCATAACAAATGCTGTAAATATCCTTAACTTGCTTTTGCATATACATGCACCTGTCCGATCATTGACTGGTGGACCCTTTCCAATACGCCTACATTGTGTTGAATGGTTTTACAGGGCCACATGACTTGTTGATCAAGCATCTCTGCGTTATTGATGTCTGGCACCTAAACTGATTGTTTAGACGCCCCCCACCCACCTCAACAAATAAGAATCCTAAGCATTGCAGTCAGGGCAATGTGCAGATCATGGGACCAGTCCTCCCCTACCTATCCATCTTTCATGAACTTTATATGGGCTTTTATCCTTGTTTTGTGTATAGGAACCCACCCCCAAAGTTTGTAAAAGTATTTTAAATACAGCCTGTGTAATATATATATATATAATCTATATCAGCATAACTTGGCATTGGGAAAATGAATTGTGTATAATAACTACACATTTAATATGTACACATAAATGCATGCTTGCATGAAAAACCTACATCATATTCTCATAAACATGAGCGAACATTGGTAAAATATCAATTTATACATGCACCCCCACCATACAAGAACAAAGAAAACCTTCGGGAGACACTGATCTTACAAACATTGAGTTTCCTACTGACTGTAGTCTTCAGACAGTTAAGATCTTTGAAAATTTCACTTCATTATAAACAATTGTAACATTTTTTCTTGTTTAGTTTGCCAGAAAGGAATGTGTGAGATAATTTTTACGGATTTGTCTTTCACTTTCAACCTAATTTGGATTTAAAAAAAAAAGAAAAAAAAAAGGCTGCTACCATATACAGACACAAATATATCCATGCCTACATATATAACATACAGGACAACACACACCTGTCTGAATTTCTGGGATGAAGGTTTATCATTATCTATATGCAGATTGTTATCTTCATCTTTGTTGTTACAATGTTTTGGCAGTTGTACCTTCTGGCTTTCATCAAGTGCTTGTCAAGCTAAATAACATTCAAAGAATTTAAAACTGAAACCTTTTATTTAATCTGGGGTGGGATAGAAGAACAGTCTACTCTCATAAATTGAATAAAGGGTTCAATTTTATACTGATTGACAAGTACCTGCTGAAGGACAGCATAGCAGCCAAACTGTAATAACAAAGATGTGGATGATAGGAAAACGCACCCACGCACATACAGAAACCAATTTACAAATAAATGTATTAAAATTTTTTTAAAATTTACTCAAATATTTGTAGTCTGATTTCATTCCAAATTAAAAAAAAATATATTCAGTTTTTAAATTCAAGTATTCTATTTCTTTTTTTATTTAATTTTTTTTTTTTTTTTTTTTAATATCAAGATTCAACTTCAGTGCCATTTGTTTTTGGTTGACCTCCACAACCTATCACAGTATTTTTTTTTGTATCACAAAATGATTATTTTGCAGAAAATGTCATATTGCAATTTGTTATATTGTCTTTTGATTTTATTTTCTTCATACATAAACTTATTTTGACAAAAAAAAAAATTGTTGTAAAAATTTTCCTTTATGATGAATTTGGGTATTTTTATTATAATCTGTGAATGATCAAGGGAACATTTGAAAAAAATAAAATACTGGCTTTTAAGCAATCAATAATTGATTTATTAAACCTGTGGATATAAATGAGGGGTCAAATTTTATTCTAACAGACCTTTTAGATTGTGTGCGGAAAGAGAATACTAAAAAAAATATTTTGTGTGTAATCAGTTATACACCACGATTATAAAATGGATGGCCCTTTATTTAGCCTAGAAGAAAGTTTATTTGGCAAAATATATTCTGGGGAGGGGAAAAAACTTCATATCTATCTATCTATCCATCCTTTCTAATTTTTTTTTCCTCTTTTTCTTCTCTCTCCCAGGAAGAAAAAACAGATCCCTTTTGAGATTCCAAAGATGTCAATCCTAAAAGAAATGTTCTGAAGTGAAGTGTCAAAATTTGACAAATCACTTGGATTTGACAAATCATTTTTGTTTTGATAATTGCATTTTGGCTGCTAGACTGTCTTTCATTTCTCAGGTGTATGTTAATCCCTGAAGTGCTTTAAACAATATATTGTTGTTGTTTGGATACAAGGGGAAAAGGAGATTTAGTTTTCTGATATCTCTCTCTTTATACACATGAAATGGGATACAAGAAAACCTCATGGGTGTTTGAAAATGTCTTCCCATTAAGCATTTTTCAAAATGAAGATCTAAAGAAAGTATTGTTTCTGTGGTAACCTTTCTATTATTTTAACAGTTAATAGAATTAAAAAAATATCTGAACAAATCAATGAAACCTGAATATAGAAAATCGATTATTGAACATTTCTTGATTTCATTATTATAGTGCTATATTTTCTGTCTAAAATTCTGGGTTGGGGAGTTATCATTATTATTATTTCACCTATTATCCTCATCTTTGTTATCACAACATTTTGACTATTATACTCTGCGGCCTTCATCAGGTGTATGATGATCTGGGTAACCGACAGAGATTCTGAACTGAACTCTTAATCTACGGTGTTGGACTTTTCTAATTCCACTGACATTGGAACAAGAATAATGTAAATTGTGGATTAAATAAAGAATTCAGTTCGAAGTTCTGATAATCTGAAAAACACAAATTTCTTATTTTCATATATTTCCTAATAATAGTAATAAAAGTAAGAAAATAAGTTAAACATTTTCAGACTTATTTGTCATTTGATTAAATTTTGATTTACATTTAATTTATTAGATAAACCAAAATGTGATTGAAAAGGAAAAAAAAATATTTGCATAGTTTTCAAGAAATGTTTCCTTGTTTCCATAAGTTTATTCTGTAATTTAGTTGGGCCTGGTTAAATGTAATTGTCAGTAATGCCCAACAACAATGAGAAACAAATGAACAGGGCAAAAATTAAGCAAAGCCACAATAATAAGGCAAAATAATTCGCAATGTAAGAATGATGTTAACACCCAATAAGAATGGAGACGAGTAATTACACAATTCTCACTTCAGGACAACTCAAAAAAAAAAAAAAAATCAACAATCTTATTGGATAGAAAAAAAATCCCAGCTTGCATTTGTAGATTTTGTCTCTTAATTTTGGGATTGGTATGTTTTTTTGCTATCATTTTCTATTGGATTGGAACCAACATTGAAATTTAATTTTAGGAAGGGTTTTTAGTCTTAATGTTTTAAAAATAAATATACATATTCTGTTTGAATTTCTTGCTGGAAGACTAGCAATTATGACTTCAATAAAAATTAACAAAGATTAAATAATTTCTGTAGAAAGGAAGGGTGGAGAATGCGCCATCTTTCATGTAGCGGTCAAAACAAAGATCCAAGTTCAAATAAACCGCAATTCTTTTTTGGTTTTAAGTATCTTCTATAGCAGTGGCCGGCAATCCCTGGCCTGCATGTGAATCTTGTCCAGCCTGCTACTTTACTCTAGACATGATATTAATATAGGTAAACCAAACCAAAGTGGCAGTTGATAGTCTGGATGTATTGCATCAAAATTAAAAAAAATTATTTCTTTTTACCTGGAGAATGGGTTTTCATTTTATTTTTTATTTGTAGGGATCGTCAAAATTAGCGTACGACCTCACTTTTACTTTTTCTGTGAAATTGCTTTTGTGAGGGCACTTTTAAATGAATATAAAATAGTGTTTTTAACCGATTTGAATGGAATATTTTTTTTTTTTTTTAGTACTGATTTATGAAACATTTATTTTTAAGATGTAATATTTTTTTAACAAAATTTCCTTCAGATATTAAATTATATTGAATCCTTGCTTTCTTCACACACAGAAAATTTATTCACATATTTAATAACATGTTTCTTCTCCATGACACTGGAGCCATAGCTGTTTGGCCCTCCTCCATGATTCTACATAGAATTTTGGCCCTCACTCTCCAAAAGGTTGCTGACCCCTGTTCTATAGGAATTTTATTGCCCTTATTCCAAGCATTTGTTCCCGTACAAGCACCCAAGTTAAGCAGCATTTGAGACTGGTCTGTACCTAGATGAGTGACTTTGAATTTGTTAAATTAATTGCAGGTTTTTTATCTTTTGTTGGGGAAAAAAAAAAGTTTTAATTCCTTGCCATTCCAAAACTGATTTATTGCTGTAATTTGTCATTTTAGTCAAGTTTGTTTTCCTATTTGAATTTTTGTTTTACAGTTGTTAAAAGAATGTCTTGTTGCAAATATTAAATTCTCTAAAGTTTTCGTTTGCTTAAGTTTATACAAAATGCCTAGAAATTTTTATTGAAAAATTGTCATTCTGAAAGATACTTTTGCAATATTCCATCATTTGAAGTGATCACCAAAAACGAAAACAGAACACTTTAAACACCTTTTGATATATTGAATGCCAACTTAACCAATTCACTTTCCATTCTTGTTGGGTTTTTTAAGATAAAAACCAAAAACGGTTTTTATTTTCAGTGCTGATTAGAAATCATTTGTTGTCATGTTAAATTTGTTGAGTGAAAAGTGAATAAAATATTTCTTCAGCAAATACTTTCTTGAAATGTTGTTTTTAAGTTTTCAAACCTTCCTCTTTTTCTGCCCACCATTGAGTAGAATTTTTTTTTTTTTTTAACAATGTTTTCCTAGGAGAAGGCCTAAGAGATCAAGTTTACAGATGATAGCAAACACCATGGACAGTTATGTATTTCATTAAATGAAGACTTAGTTTAAAGTGAAAGTCTGGCAAAGGTACCCCCCAGATGAGTCAAGAGTAGAATTCGAAGAGAATTTACAATAAAACCATTCTACTTATTCAGCAGACTGTTAACACATCAAATCCAGTGAAGAGAGTAGGGGACAGAAGGCATTTTCTTTTATTTTTACATTGTTCAACCTGTTGAGAGCCACTCAACATAGATGGTTAAGGAGCAAGAGACATAGTATATGCAGGTTTTTAGGGAAGGTAACGTTAGACTCTTGACTTGAACATCTTAAAACTATAGTGATTGAAGAAGCATCCTCTTGGGAGTCAGTTCCACAAAGCAGCAGTTCATGGAAAGAAACTGTTTGGACGAAACTTACATCTCACTAATGGAATATGAAGATTGGGGGTGGGGTGGGGGCTCGCTACAATATGCGTGGTATGGCGTGCCTTAACCATGAAGATTAGAACTAAGGAATGTAGTTTTAACATTTTCCATGGAAATAGCGATAGAACAATTGTGAAAAAGGACTCGTTGGGTGAAAAATAATTTGTCATCCACAAGAAAATGGAAATATTTTTGGACTCTATCGAGACTAGAAAGTGAAGACTGGGTAGCTCCTGCCCAAATAGTGCAGCAGTACGCCATTTCACCCTGATCTGGCTCTTGTAAAGGGAGAGAAGAGTGTCGAATATCGACCATTTTTCCAGTATCTATAAGCATGGAATATATGTATGAATTCAACTTTTGTTTGTACGTATCCATGTGATTTATGGTCGTTTAAAGCATGAAATAAAGGGTAAATTTGTTGTCGTTGTATAAGATCAGGTTTTTTTAGTTGCGGGTTGCCATTATTGTGTGTGTTTGTTGCGATGAATCGGTGTCCAGTGAAGGGTCATTTTTTTATGTGTTGAGGCTTGTATGCGGCGTTTGGGTTCGTTAATTGTAAGTAGTTTGTGCGAGTTTGGAGTTCTGTGTTGTCTCTAGTAGGCTGAAAAGAAGTTGCATGTCGTATTTCAGATGTGTGATTAGAGGTTTCGACTAAAGTGTACATCATCAGAGTGCGCTTTATTTTCTAATAAATTATTTTAGAATGTAACATGCTCGGGAAAATTTCTCAAAGTATTCCAGTGGTTGATGACTGTTAAATCTAATTAATTCCAATGCTTCACATTGAGTTGATTTTCGTTTGGAAGGGTCTGTTCGTTTCGATGTGTTTGTGGATTTATTTTAGTGTTAGAAGATATTAACAGGTGGAAAAAAGGTTTGATTTGCAAAATTTAGTTGATTGATGCTGGTGTGGTGATACCGAGTGCGACACATGTTTTGCAAAGACTTTAGAAGATTTCTGGATTTAATGTCGATTTGTTTTGGATGTGACAGTTATCTCCATTATCAATAAATAGTCGTTCTCGTTAAATGATGAAAACGCCAGTGAGTTGACGTGAGCCCGAGAGAGATGATAGTTGTGCTGTCTAGTATGCTATTATTAAACTGTATAATGTTCTATGTGTGTTGGCCATTTTATGTAGTGATGGTCGACTGTTATATTCCATGGTTAACATTTTGTAGAGATCAGAATTCCTCTGTGTGTCCTTTGCGTGGTTGCCATTCATATAGTGAGAAGGATGAAAAGATACTGTAGAAGCCAAGGTCTCTCGTTTTTGTGTATGAATGCTAAATTTATTTTAACGAGAGAAAATTGTAGTAAACAAAACAAATTCAACATTTACAATTCAAATCTGAAACATTGATTTTGTTAGAAAAAAAAAACGAATTTTCTGGAATGTACAAACTTTGGACACAAAATTTGCGCACTTTCACACCTCTGTGAAATGTTTTTCGGCAAATAGCAAAGTAGGAAACATCTTTAAAAAAAAAAAAAGTAAAAGAAAAATTAAAATAATCTTTAATTATATAAAAAAATTAAACATAAAATAGAAAGCCCAGAATTATATCCGGGTGTGAATTCCCAAATGGCCTGTTTGGAGCCCCAGAAAACGAAATAAAAGGACGACACAAGAAAACAATCGACAGTAGAGAAAATACGAGCATAATTAACACGTCCCTTGACAAACGTCAAGCGATCATATTATTGTTGCCTTTCATTCTCTCTCTCTGATCTTCTTTTTCTTCACAGTTCACCAATCCACTTAATAACTGACCAGTACCCGAAGGACCGAGCAGAGACTTCGAAGACACACCCATAAACACACGCTCACACATACATATGCATAAACTCTTTCAACAATTAGTACTATGAACATTTTAATGATCTTGTACCAACCAAAAAACATTACTTTTATTTGTAAAAACCTCAATTATATATATATATATATATATATATATATATATATTTGATTTTCTTGTTTTGTACCCCTCTTATAGTGGTCTATCTACTAACAAGGCCAAATTCAGTTAATCTGTTTCAATACACTTCACTATAACGGATAACCCACTATAAATAACACTATTTTTGTTTGTAGTAATCAAATTGTGATTATGATGATTCTTCTGGATGCTCTTAGCAGAGTCACCATTCATGTAAAGTTCTACTGCGTGTTCATTGCTGGGTAACCATTCATGTAGTGTTCGGAATTTCACTGTGTGTTCTTTGTAGAGTCACCATTATGTAGGGTGCATGTTCTTTTTGGGGGTCACCAAATATGTAGGGTGCGTGTTCTTTTTGGGGGTCACAAATTTGTAGAGAAGGTCGGCCAGGCCTGGTACAAGGCCACTTAAAAACATAGCCAAAAATCTCCGCATTTGAAGGTATCAAGTCATTGAAAGGTTGATTGAAGGTTGAACGAATAAAAGTGTTTCATTTGTGAAATAAGTGAAATTTTATTAACTGAACAGAAAAAACAAATTTGTAAGGAGAAAATGTTCAAATAGAAAATGTATGTAGTTAATTAATTTGTAAAAGTTAAATGTTGAAAGAGAAAAATGTACGTAGTTAAATGTTCCAAAGAAATAGTAGTAAATAGCAGAATGTGTGAATGTAGAAAAGATTAATCAGGGTACAATATAAAGTCTGTGTTCCTTTCCTTTGTTATTGCCGACAAGAAAGTGAAAAGGAAGGTGAAGCAATAAAGGAAATTGTGCTTATTGGAGTTAATATTTAGGAGTTAGTTGAAGTATCTTGTTGTTGTCGCCTTCTTCTTTGTTGACTGCAAGAATGTTGAAGATGGAGAAGAGATAAAAGAAATTAGCATGAGTGAAGGAGAACGAATGTGTGACGCGACCCTACGTCCTGGTCAGACTTGAAGTTTCCTTTGTTACATTTTAGAAAGCCGTCTCTCTCTCTCTGCTCCCATTTGACTGATTCCACTTTCTTTCCCTCTTACTTTATACCGATTCACTTTTTCACACTGGATTGTTAACTTTTCTCTCAGTTTTGCAAATTGCTTCCTTTCATTGGTTAGAAGATAAATTTAATATCGGATCGCGAAATTTGGCTTCGTCTTTTTCTTTCAGATGGGGTCAATATCCTGCTATCCGCTACACCATGTTCCCAGCCCTTGATGGCTGAGGACCTCCTGAAGCATCACATGAAAATGCGCTGCTTATATGGACGTGCGTATGCGCGGAAAAATAGGATTTAACATGCGACCACTGGATAAACAGTCCGGATTAATCAATCACTGCCTGATAACGTGTTTTGCAGATGAAAAGATGCATGTTACTTAAAATGCATAGGAGTGAAAAAATAAATAATGATATATTAAACAAATATAGAAATTTTTCAGCATTTTCTGATACAATGATTTGCTGATTAAAATATTTTTATTTCAAATTCCAACCTCTTCTTAACTTTTTAATTAAAAAATTGTCACGTTTAAATAACAGAATAATTGAAAAACATTTTTATATAAATTCCAACATTAATTTAATTATTTTCTAATTATTTCTTTAATTTCTACGTCCAGAAATCGTTTTTTATTTTAAAAATCAATCTCATATCTGAACTAGCGGTTAAAATCATCAAGGGAGGTAACTCGTACTTTTGATTCATAAATTTATTTCCCTTGTACATTTTTATCCCCCCTTTTTTTAAAATATAAAACAAATTAAACTTAATAAGAATGTTTAAACAGTTAAGCTTTCTATCTGTTGTTAAAAAGAAAACGCATAAGGCTTAAGACTTTATTGCTTTTTTTCCAGTGGGGATGAAAATGAAATTTTTAAAGGAAATTTCTGAGAAGAATTTAACAAACGAAAAAATCATCCTTACCGAAGAAAGTTTTTTTAAAGGGAAAGAACTCTGCATTAATTTTTGTAGTAACCTCCCTTGACATTCTCATTACACAAGTATCATACTAAAAGTCAAGAAAAGCAAGAAAGTTTAAAAGAAGAGCTTGTTAACTATTACTTTTTTGTGAACTGTTAAGTAACTAGTGTTTCAACGAATACAAGGTGGAGCGAAAAAGTATAAAAAGTTGTTTTCTACTTGATTTTCTGTTATGAGGAGTTAAAATAATAACACCACCACCACCACCACCACCATGAAGATCACATTAAAATTCATCGTCTCTCATAGAGATTGCATTCACTAAATGATTTTGTTTATAGTTACACAGTTTGTATCTTAGATAAACAATTAATAAAATAAAACTTAATGAATATATAATCTAATAAATACAGACATTATAAAACTGAAAAACGAGACATGTTCAAACAAATACTTTATTCCGCTTTTAATGACATGCTTGGCATTGTTTCTTTTGAGATATCATTTAGATATTAGACTCTAACATGGTAACTTTTAGTTTTAATTCGTCTGCCAACTGTTAACTGTGTTCTCATCGAATTCTTGATTTGTGTCAAATATGAGAATGTGGATTGATAACTTTATGCTGAAGAAAATCATGAAATAAGTGCATGTTCACCAAGACGAGGTTATTTCGAATTTCAGTGGCGTCTTTCTTGCAGGCAAACAAAGTTTTCAGAATATTATTTTCAGAAAAATCAATAGGCTGTATTTGTTATTTCTCGGGAGCCTCTGGTATGTTAACTAGGTGAGGCTGAAAAGCAAGTTCTAGGCTGACGTTATGCTTTTCAAAATCACTGAACCTTTTGCTGTACTCTTATACTAATAAGTCCCAAACTGACTGGTATTGTTTAAAAGATTCATCGATATTCTCTTCACTTTCACTTATTACTTTTAATAAGCAGGGAAAGTGTTCTTCTGAAAGTTTTGACTGAGCAAGAAAAGGCTTGAAAAATAACAACTTCTTTCTAAAAGAAAGAATCTTTTGCCACATATCAGGTATTGATTTATTGTAACGAAATATTTAATCCATAGTTCCTTGTCATCGCATTACACACAAATGCAGCATTTCTGTAAAATTTTGTATCTGATAATTCAGAAAACTAATTGTTTTCTTTAAAAAGTCAATTATATTATAGTGGGTTATCCGTTATAGTAAAGTGTATGTGTGTTGAAAAAGATTAGTTTGATTTGACCTTGTTAGTAGATAGCCCACTATAAGAGGGGTACAAAACAAGAAAATCAAATTGTATAAAGCATCGATATATATATATATATATATATATATATATATATATATATATATATATATTATAAATTATGTTTTAGAACATGTACATAATTTTTTAATATATGTCCTCGACAATCATATGTTTGTTTCAACGTTGGGTGCCCAACGTTTCTTCGGGTGGTAAAAGCAAAACTTTTTGCTTTTCCCTCCCGAAGAAACGTTGAAACAAACATATGATTGTCGAGGACATATATTAAAAAATTATGTACATGTTCTAAAACATAATTTATAATAAATATTCACAGCTCTATACATCATATATCGAGCACTGTTTTAAATTAATATTTTTGACGGAAAATATTCTTTCTTCGTTCTGTACCCACTAGGATATATATATATATATATATATATATATATATATATATATATGTCAATTAAGGTTTTTACAAATATCAATTAAGGTTTTTACAAATAAAAGTAATGTTTTTTGGTTGGTACAGTACTAATTGCTGAAAGAGTTTATGCGTATGTATGTGTAAACGTTTGTTTGTTAAGAGTGTCTTTGAAGTCTCCGCTCAGTCTTTCGGGTATCACCAATTAAGTGGATTGGTGAACAGTGAAGAAAAAAGATGAGAGAGAAGGAGAAGCAACAATAATGCGAATCGCTTGACGTTTGTCAAGGGACTTGTTAATTATACTCGTATTTTCTCTACTGTCGATTATTTTCTTGTGTCGTCCTTTTATTTCGTTTTCTGGGGCTCCAAACAGGCCATTTGGGAATTCACACCAGGATATAATTCTGGATTTCCCATTGGACGACAAACAAACTTCATGTCGGCTCGAGAAAAGGGTCCGTAAAAGGAATTTGATATTTTATTATTTTTTTATTATTAAACATTATTTGAATTTTGTTTTTCTTTTTTTTTTTTTAGATGTTTCCTAGTTTGCTATTTGCCGAAAAACATTTCATATCGAGGTGTGAAATTTTGCCAGTTTTGTGTGCAAAGTTTGTATATTCCAGAAAATTCGTTTTTATTTTAATTTTTTTTTCTAAGAAAATCAATGAGTCGGATTTGAATTTTAAATTTTGAATTTGTTTTGTTCACTACAATATGCTCTCCTAAAGACATTTTGACAAGTACTGATCCTTGCGATGACCAGTTTATTTTTAGGTGAAACGGCAAATCTACACTAATTACCTCGTCGTCTATCATGAACATGTTTCTTAACTGACGATACTTCATGACATTTGCTCGTATATAGTTCGTAAAACTTATAATCTTATTCTCAAATGTTGCTTTCTATTGACTCCGTTCCATACGTGTTATTTAAAATAGCACATTTTGCACAGAAACGTTGCTGGTGCAATTTAGTACGATTCAACCTAACCTGATGACATTTCTCTTTGAAGTTATTAAAAATATCTCTTCTACGTGTCTTTCATTTAAAGGTGGCTAAAATTAGCAATTTCTGAAATAATTGAACATCGTCAATTATTGCACCAATGAAATACAATACTTGTGCCGAATCAGTGGAATTTGTTGATTCATTCAAAGCTAATTATATTTTGGAGAAGCTCTGTTATATTATTAGCCAATTCACGGTGTCGATCCGCATTAGTCTTTCTTGAAAGAGGCATACGTTTTTTTTATATATTTGTTGATTTTATTTAAACATTTTACGACTTATATAATGCATTCCTTCATAAGTTTTGCATCGCTGAATGGTTTACCTTTTTTTTCCAAGCAAATCTGCAACTTTATAGTTTGCTTCTGCTGCAGCATTTCCTGAATTTAATACAGAATGAAATAATTGTCTCTGCTTTTAGCTTTCCATCGTTTAACTTCGGAATTGCAACCCTTCGAGATTCACCATCCATTTTAGTATTTTTATTGTCTTCATGAACAGCATAATGTTGATCTGCAATTGTATTTTTTAACTGTTAAAATTGCAGCATCACAAAGCAAGCAAAACATTTTACCACAGTTAAGCACTAAAAATATAACAATTCCTATTCATTATTTAAGGTCCTATTTTCGTATTTCGAAGTTCGTTTTATTTTATTTATTTATTTATTTATCTATTTTTTTAAATAATGGGTTAAACTTAATAAAGAAATGAATTCTTTCTGGAAAGATAAATATTAGTAAAAAAAAGTAAATGAATATTAACAATAACAAGAAACTATGCTCATTGTTGTTATTGAAACATTGTTATCCATGATGAGGTTATCAAAGCTGAGCCGACATTGTCTTTCAATCTTATTCTTAAATATTGCTTTCTGTTGACTTTGTTCCATACGGGTTAGCGACCGTCACCCACATTTCTCTCTAAATATCATCTACGTCTCTTCTCAGACTGGGAATGTATTTGCATTTGACATCGTCCTTCCCCAGGTTCATGGGGTGGAATAAGTCATTACCTCACCACACTGACTCAATGCCAGTTGATAGCGGCGGATGTATCATGCTTCTGCGATCACGTCTCTTTTCGATGCAAGATCGCGTAGAAATATTTGCTCTTAATACGCAGATATCTCATACCGACTTGTTATCCATTACACCACCTGCGCATCCAAGCTACATATATACAAGTGTCCCGCGCAGAGAATAATATATCACATATATGTACACAGCAAATCAGAGTGTAAGGAGATACGAAAAGGAAGCGTCTTACATATAATGTGGAGATACTTCTGTGTCTGGAGAAGCCGTTTTTAGGACTCCAAATTCAAACAGACTGTATTCGTCTATGTCTCAGGCAAGCATATATTGTACGAACGAGAAACAACGAGGCTTAGCTTTTCTTAAATTGAGGACTGCGAACAAGTTTCATTCCATATCTGGAAAAAATATATTTCCAAAGAGAAACAGCACCACGAAGCTTGTAAGCTGTTAGGGAGGTAGATTTAGTCTCTGCCCGGACTATGGGGGATCGGGCTAAAGAAAGCAACTTTTTGGTTTGCTGGATTAAAGCGAACTGAATTTGGTTACCACCGTATCGAGTGACGTTACTCAAACGACTTATCTCTACCAAAAGGAGAAGATAGCTTTCTGTATCTTTACGTATTCTTTTCTTGATATTGTCTGGAACCGCAGGTCCTTCGAATCCTCTCCGACACGCCTCTGGGGCAAAGCAGACACACGATGGTAGTTTTCTAATTATTGTTAATCATTCTTTACTGTAGGGCTAATGTTATGATGAAAAAGTTCCGGTCGTTCTTCTCTCCGGCTTTCCTCACCTGCCTGTCAATCCAGGTCACCATCAATGAATTTTGAACTGAACCCTTTCTGTGTTTGTGTGGATATACAAATTAATACATTTTACCAATGGGGCTTTCAGTGTGGATCCAGACATCACACTTGGTGTATAAATGAAGCGTTTTAACTATCACCTCACAGACGGGATCAATCTCCGTGTGTGTAAAGATGAACAAATGAAAAGACATATATATATATATATATATATTAGTCATCCACATACAAGCCTGTTTCGCTGTATCACAGCTCATCAGTGTGGATAGACATATCCACTTGCTTCTGGCCGGGATCGAAAACTCGACCGCTTTGGTGTCAGTCGGAGTCTCTACTCACTAAGCCATCGGCGCATGGGGGTCAGAGAAGGGAAATTTTAACGTCTTGTATGTAAGCAGTGTATATTTCTCCCAGAACTGCGTGCGTGTAATTTCAGATGGTAACGTATCGACAAGGAAGTATAATAAGCAACCTTGAAATTCAGTGTATATACGAGGGTCATTCAATATATAAGGTGAATTTTTCGGTATAAGGACATCTTTTTTTTTTTTTTTTTTTGTTATAAGCGTTTCACCCCGAGCAAGGCATGTCACTGCCACTACTGTGCAGGGGGCTACGTAGAGTGGAGAAAGGCTGATTAAATATAGGAAATGACAGAGGGTGGGTGATACGCGGGTAAGGATACCGAGAATGAGGGTTGGGTAGATGAGAGTGTTGTGTGAATAGTTGGGAGTTAGTGTGATAGGAGGTGTCTATTGACCCTACATTTAAACACCTGGAGATTGTAACTGTCGGGAAAGCAGACTTGTGGAAGGGAGTTCCACAGGCGGGAAGCGCGAGAAAAGAAGCTGTTGGAGTAGAATTTACGGTTACATCTTATTTGTTTAACTGTAAAAGGGTGGGACCTGGTTGCTAATCTAGTATCTCGTGTAAATTCGTGCTTAGGCGGCACCAGTGATCTAAGCTCATCGGAGCAGAAGCCATGAAAGTACTTGTAGAAGAGGCACAGGGAAGCCACATCACGCCGGTGTGAGAGCGGCTGCAGCCGGTCTGCCAAGTCAGTATCAACCACGTTACAGATCCTCCTTTGTATTTTGTCAAGAAGCCCAAGGAGAGCAGCAGGGGCACCCGACCAGATATGGCAGCAATATTCAATACACGGGCGGATGGTAGATTTGTATATGTGCAGAATAGATTCAGGTGGGAAAAATTTCCGGGCCTTGCACAGGGAGCCCACTTTCATAGCAGCAGATTTGGCAATGGATTCAATATAGTCATTCCATTTGAGGTCCGCCGAGAGTGTAAGGCCAAGGAGGCGTAGTATTTTACTCTCTGGGAGGCTAGCCTGTCCCATGCTAATGGGAGGTAGATGCGATTGTCTATGGTGATTAGTTGATAACAGCTTTGTTTTGGATGCATTGAAATTTACCAACCATTTCCTACCCCAGGTCACTACGGATTGGAGGTCCCTTTCAAGTACGGCAGCGAGGTTCACTTTGTCGTCCAGACCTGGTTTCTGATCGATGCGGGAGTAGATTGTTGTGTCGTCGGCATACATGCCAACTTGGGATCTAATGGTGTCGGGGAGATCATTAATGTAGATCAGAAAGAGCGTGGGACCTAGGATAGAACCTTGAGGGACGCCCGCGTTCGTCTGGTAGTTTTGGGAGGCATGCCCATTTAATACCACTTTCAATGTGCGGTTAGAGAGGAAAGACTGGATGAGGTCAAACAGATGTTCAGTTATCCCATAGCTCCGCAGTTTGCACAAGAGGCCAGCATGCCAGACCCTGTCGAATGCTTTGGAGATATCCAAGGCAACGGTTCGGGCTTCACCATTCTTGTCAAGTGCCTGGTATATGTACTCGGTAATGGTCGTTAGCATATCAGCAGTAGACCTGGTGAAGCGAAACCCATACTGTTTGTCAGAGAGAAGCCCGTTGGCCATAAGATGCTGAATCACCTAGGCATTGATAATGGCTTCGAAAACTTTGCCAAAGATTGGAAGGAGACTAATAGGACGGTAATTGGCGGGGTCTGAGGGTTCGCCAGAATTCTTAAATATAGGTACTACGCAGGAGGACTTCTAACACGCAGGAAAGCAGGAAGCAGATAGGCAGAGGTTATAGAGTTTAGAGAGGACAGAGGAGAGTTCTGGGGCACATTTCTTCATTACTATGACTGGGATTCCGTCACCGCCGCTCGCTTTGTGTGGGTCAAGTTGCGCAATTATCTTGGCGACCAGCGAGGGTGTCATGTGAACGTTATTTAGTTGAGCCTTAGTTCTGGGTGGGAAGTCTGGTGTAGGTATTCCTAACGAGTCCAGTGTCGAATTGGTTGAGAATCTACGGGCAAAGCATTCAGCCTTGTCGGCTGGGGAGGTGAGAACTTCAAATTCATTGATTAGTGGGGGTATTGATGTCTTGTTCCTGCTGAGCACGCTTTTGCAGAGACGCCAGTAATCTTTGGAGCCAAACTTAGAGGATGCTATGCGTTGCCTAATTCTGGTAGCAAACGCCCTCTTGGCTTCGTTCAGTACTTTTTTACACTTGTTCCGTGCTGAGGTGAAAAGGCGCCTGTTTTGGTTCGACGAGCAGCTTCGATAGAGCCGGAAGAAATGGTTTCGGTGGGCAATAGCGGCCGAGCAAGCGGGTGAGAACCAGGGGGACGAATTTGGTTTTAGTTGGAATTTTCTGGCAGGGATACAAGCATCGATGCCAGCCTTAACCCAAGAGGAGACTTCGGAGGCACAGTCTTCGACAGGAAGATCAAAGACGTTGTTCCAGGGGACGTCGCAGAGGAAGTCCCTGGACGAGTCCCAGTCGGCTCTTTGGTAGCAGTATGATATTCTGCTGGTCTGGTTTTCTTGGGTAGAGTTAGTGCGGATTGATATGTTTACGGAGACTACGGCGTGGTCAGAGTTTCCGAGGGGGCAGAGTTGCCTGGTAGTGCAGGAGTCTGGGATGGAGGTAAAACAAAGGTTGAGTAAAGAGTCCCTTCCGTTAGGGGTTTTAGAGAAACGCGTGGGGAAGTCCACCACTTGCGTTAGAGCTTGGGCTGCTACGAGGGTCATTCAATAAATAAGGTGAATTTTTCGGTATAAGGACTTCTAATACAGAAAAAGTTTACTTTTTTTATTTTTCAATATAGTCACCCAGCGGTGTCACACACTTTTCCCATCTGTGCACAAGCTTCCGTATTCCCTCAGCGTAAAAATCTTTGGACTGATGTCTCAGCCAATTGCTCACAGCACTTTTGACTTCATCGTCACTTTCAAACTTCGTGCCTCTCGTGAACGTTTTCAAGGGACCAAACAGTTGAAAGTCTGAAGAGGCAAGGTCGGCGCTGTAAGGGGGATGAGAGAGCAGTTCCCAGCCCAGCTCTTTGGTGGTCTACGCCGTTTGAGCAGCTGTGTGAGGCCTTGCAACTAACCTTCGAGTAGGTAAGGTCATCATGGACAATTTTGTGTGCTGTCCCAACAGATATGTTCAAAGTCCTTGCAATGTCATCCACTGTCACCCTTCTGTCAGACTGAATGAGGTCATTGACTGATTCGATCACCTCAGGAAACCTCACTTCTGTAGGCCTCCTAGGCCTGTCTTCATCTTCAACACTGCTCCGTCTTTTTAAAAACAATTTAGCCCTCTTGTAGACATTTTTTGGCTGAAACATGTGACACCATACACAGTTGATATTCTCCTATGAATTTCAACTGGTTTGCACCCTTCAGCAAACAAAAACTTGATAATTGACCTCTGTTCAATCCTGAAGCATGCTTCTTGGTCGGCCATCTATGTTAATCTCCAAAACTCTCAAAGTTTTTTTTTCAATCTGCAAAAAAATTAAATCCCTTTGAAAAAGAAGTGAAAGAAAAAAATTAAAAAAAGTAAGCTTCTATCTGTATTAGAAGTCCTTATACCGAAAAAGTCTCCTTATTTATTGAATGTCTCTCTTAATATTGTTTTTCATAGCGTTAAACACCTCGGATTTTGTGCCAGAGAAAGTGTATGTGCGGGTAATTTTACTGCACTACTTTATTCAAAAGAAAACTGCAGCTGAAGCACACAGAATTCTTGTTGAGACTTACGGTGACTATGCTCTGTCGAAAACAACATGCAGAGATTGTCTTACAGGCTTCAAAAATAATGACTTTGATGTTGATGATGAAAAGCGCTCTGGCGCAGTGAAGAAGTTTGAAGACGAAAAATTGGAGGCGTTACTTCATGAAAACCCATGTCAGGCACAAGGTGTACTTTCAGAATCATTAGAAATTAATCACACAACATTTTCGAAACGTTTGAAAACATTAGGAATGTTTCAAAAGCAAGGGCATTGAGTGCCGTTCAATTTGACACCGAGAGGTGTCGAACGGCGTCTTGTCACGTGTGAACAGCTGCTTCGGCGGTAGAAAAAGAGTTTTTTTTTTCTGCGTCTTATCGTGCCCGGCGATGAAAAGTGGTTACACTACCACAATCCTAAGCGTAGGAGATCGTGGTGTAACACAGTAAGTGTCCCTTAATACGCCCACGTTAAAATAGTATCGACAGACCATAGATTCGAACGTTGAAATATATAGTTGAATAATATCCCGATGTGCAAACATTTTTTTTCTTGGGAAGAGCTAGAGAGAGAGAGAGAGAGAGAGAGAGAGAGAGAGAGAGAGAGAGAGAGAGAGGAGAGAGGTGCTGGGGGTGGTTGGCAGAGAGATAGAGGTGCTGGGGTGGTTGGCAGAGAGAGAGAGGTGCTGGGGTAGTTGGCAGAGAGAGAGGCGCTGGGGTGGTTGGCAGAGAGAGAGAGAGGTGCTGGGGTGGTTGGCAGAAAGATAGAGGTGCTGGGGGTGGTTGGCAGAGAGAGAGGTGCTGGGGTAGTTGGCAGAGAGATAGGCACTGGGGTGGTTGGCAGAAAGAGAGAGAGAGAGAGAGAGAGAGAGAGAGAGAGAGAGAGAGAGAGAGAAGCTCGACACAAGCCACTCACAAAATGACATTGATTTATATGACAGCAAATGAAGACAAACCAGGTGAAAAATCCGCCTCACCAAAAGAAGAGAACTCTTTTTCTTTCTTTCTTGTTTGTTTTTTCTTTCTCTCTCTTTCTCCTCAGAGAAGCGATGAAGACCGACTTAACTTAAGTTATCGGCTAGCTTCGAAAAGGACCATCCACGTGATGAGAGGAATTATAATTAACGCTGGTATGTGAATGTGCCAAAATCAACAGCCTTTGCCTCCAGATACACGAAATTGACATTAGATTTTTTGGAAAAAAAACACCTCGATTCACAGCCAGTCTTTACTCAGATCGAACGATTTTTAACAAAAAAGCACACGGATTTGAAAAGAAGAGACGCACTGGAGAAAAGTTCAGCCCATAAGGTTAAGACGCGAAAATCCCCTCCCCACGCTAATAGGCACGTCCACCGTTGCTAAACAGAGAGAAAAGAAAAGGGTAGCATAAGGAGACAGTGTCAGTATTACCTCTAGTGACGACAAGACAATTTGTGAACTTTGAGAAAAAGTGGGGTTTTTTATTAATTCTTTTTTTCTCTGTTGCTCTACAAAGAGTTACGAATATAATCATTACTTCACATAGACTGGCTTTTTTGCTTTCTCTCTATTTTATTTGTTTTTGGCTGTTTTTCCATATTCCTGAATTGTGCATTCACCCAGCCTCTTCATTTGCAGTGGTCGCCGAGTACGACACAAGACGACCGTCGTCCGTGACCTCAACTCACCTTGAAATCAGAAATCACAACGTGGCAGGGGCTGTAAGGGATTTGACAGATCACCAACACGTTCGATCACACGGGGACGGAACGGCAGGTGACCAGCTGAAACCTCAGGTGCAGTTAACTTACGGCCAGTTAACTTACGCAACACACATAAACGCAAGCCTGAGACTTAGTGAGGGCTTCGGAGGTCACAGTAGGGTAAGTCTGACCATGTACCAACATCGGCGACAAAGCCGAATATCCATGGTTCAAATCTTCTGCGATGCATTTGGTGGGTTTAGCTGGATGTTGAGTGACTCAAATCGACTAAAACCATCACGGGAGATCGCTATCGATTACAGTTGATGCGTTTGAAGCAAGCATTGAAGAAAAAAACGGCCATTATACAAGCAAAAACACGACAAAGTGATTTTGCAACATGACAACGCGAGGCCATATGTTGCAAAACGAGTGAAAACCTACTTGAAAACGGTTAAATGGAAATGCCGTACACGCCGTATTCGCCAGTTATTGCCCCGTCTGATTATCACTTGTTCAATCGCTGGCACATGGCCTGGCTGAGCAGCCCTTTCATTCATATAATGATGCTAGAAAATGGTCGACTCGTATTTAGCCTCAAAGGACGTGTCGTTTTTTCGACGTGGAATTCAAATGCTATCAGAAAGATTGGAAAAATTAGTGGCTAGGCATGGACAATATTTACAGTGACATGTTTCTTACTATTTTTTGTAAATAAAACATTACTTTTCAAGAAAAATTACCGAGAACTTATTCAAGGCTCTAATATATATTCTTTGTGTTTTTTTAGTTGTTCTATAAGGCAAATGTTGTGAAAAACAATTCTTATTTGTTAAGTTTATCGAACGGCCTTTTCAAATTATGATAATTTACTTTACTTTTTATGAAAAGTCAGAGAGAACTTATTCAAGGTCCTAATATATATATATATATATATATATATATATATATATATATTGTAATAGTTGTTACAATGGTTTATAAATGCATGAATTTATAAACCATTGTAACAGCTATTAACAATATAACGCTCTACGTGTGTATCGAGCACTCTTTATAAAAGTAAATGCCTGAACAGCAGGTTAAAAACCTACAACTACTACACAACTTTGTTACAATATATATATATATATATATATATATATATATATATATATCTATATATATAATACTAATCACAGTGAAACTAACACCAATTATAAGAAACTAAATTGCTAGAACTGGCGCTAACATAACTATAATTTAATCGTCTTGAACACCCAGAAGAGAACCTCTTCTTAGGGCAGAGGTGGGGGATAAAAAAAGAAACAAACGGCGTACAGGCACAAAACATCGAGTACCCGTTCCATCCCTCGTTTGTGTTGGTTTCTTCTGTGTCTGAGTAACTATATATTTGCTTTTTTAATCTAGGACGTTAGCCATATGCCCTGAAGAACCGTAGTGTGAAACCGCAGTGGGTTTGGCTCACGCTTAGATTTTTTGCATTTGTATATATATATATATATATATATATATATGTGTGTGTGTGTGTGTGTTGAGGGCTCAGAGGACGCTCGTCTTGTGTCGTACTCGGCTGTTGAATGATTTTTGATGATTTTTATGGTTATTGAACCGAAGACGGAATTCTATGCCTGTTTCTTAATGCAAGTTTACCGTAGATGACACTTTATTGGCATGTAGACTAGTTTACATTTGTCATTCGTGAACATTTGTAGTTATTCTGCCTTTAACGTTTAACGTGTGTAGCAGTAAAGTTAACTGAAAAGTGTTCCGTTTAATGATAGCAGGATATTCAAATCGTGATAATATGATATGATTTTTATATATGGACGCAAGTTTTCACAGCTGTATCAGATTGCGTTTTTAGACCAAAACCACACAAGTCCTTCAACATTTGCTAGTGTTTATCGTCGCATTGCCGAAACAGGATCCGTGAAATTGGATTTTATCCTGGATTTTATTTTGGATTGTACATTTAACAGCATCTAACGTCAATTTTAAACTTAGTAATTAAAAAACAAAGGATGTTTATATGGACCCCAAAGTTTGTAAAAGTTTTTTTCATATACTATATATATATATATATATATATATATATATATATATATATATATATATATATATATAAATTGCAAACAACATGTTTGCTTATTTTGAATAAAATCCGTTCATACTCATGGATAATCTTTCGCGTATTACAATCAAAAGATATCAGAAATGTGGTGTGACGTTGACAGATGTTATTTTCATTCATTAAAATATTCATTAAATGAAATATTCATTAAATAAAATATTAATTAAAATACTTAAGCCTTCAATTACTAGAATCAGCTATGAATACTGTCGTAATGTTCTAAAATGTTTATAAAAAGAACTGTTTTTCATGCTTTAACACGTGCATGACCATGACATTACAACATATAAAAAAATCCATTTTGGATAATTTTCACGTTCTAATAAACGCTAGCAATTTGTCAACCGTTATATTTGAAACAAGAAAAATGCACAGTAATTTTTAGCAACACAGTTTTCCGGTTACATTTGTTACCATAACTCACACCCCCAAAGATGACCTCGAAAAGAGTTTGAAAGTATTTGGGCACCTTAAGAAATGAATGAAAATAACATCTGTCAATGTTACAGCTCATTTCTGACATCTTTTAGTTGTAATACGCGAAAGATTATCCGTGAGTATGAACGGACTTTATTAAGAATAAGCAAACATATTGCGTTAACTGGCCGTAAGTTAGTTACACCTGTATCTGCAGCTGCTCGCTTCCGTTCCGTCCCCAGGTGATCGAAGATCTGTTGAAATCTCTCACATTCCCTGCCACGTTGTGATTTCTGATCTCAAGGCAAGCTAAGAACTCGAGAAGAAGCGGGCGTCTTCGTGCTGCACTTCTTGACAGCTGAAATCAAGAGACGGTTGTGTGCACAATGCAGAAATAAGGGAAACGTACAAGAAAAAAATAGAGATAACAACACAGTAGCGAAGACCAGTCTATGTGAACTAATGATTATATTTGTAACACATTGTACAGCAAAATAGAGAGAGAGAGAGAGAGAGAGAGAGAGAGAGAGAGAGAGAGAGAGAGAGAGAGAGAGAGAATTAATAAGGAAAATACAATCCACCTTTTTCAGTGTCCACAAATTACTTGCTGCTACTATGTCTATTTGTTGTTAGAGGTAATACAGTCTTTATACTCCCCTTCCCTTGGGTTTCTGTTTGGGACGATGGACAGAGAAGATAGCATTTTCTTCTTAACTGTCTGCCTATCCAATTTCTAGCGTAGTGAGTGTCTCTTCTGCCTCGTTTTTCAAATATGTTACGCCTTTTTGTTAAAAACGCGTCGATATGGTGCAGGTCGGTAAGTGATCGGAATATTTCTCCATAAAATCTAATGTTAATTTCGTGTATCTGGCTTAAATCACCTGCTTACGATTTCACGCCGAGATCTTCCGACCTTGAGGTTTGAGACTTTTGTGGACTTTGTACATTTACCTGCCAGCGTTAATTATGATTTCTATACTTACATGGGTGGTCTTCTTCGGAACCGACTGACAACTTAATCTTCAGCCGCCCCTTTTCGCCTCTCTGAGAGAGAAAGAAATAAACAAGAAAAAAAAAAGAGAAAGAATTCTCTCCCCTTACCGAGGCAATCCTTCCATCTGGTCTATGTTCGATTGTCGTTTTATCATTTCGTGAATGCCTTGTGTTTTGCCTCTCTCTTATCTCACTTGGCCAGTCCCAACGCCCATTCCTCTCTTCTTCCCTTTCTTAGCTCTTCACAAGAAAAAGAAAAATATACACACTTTCTAAATATCTATTCCGGGTTTCGAATCCGTGGTCCGTCGATACGTGTGTGCATAAAGAACACTTACAGTGTTACATAAAGATTAAAGATTAAAGATTAAAAATGATTCACATTCCCGAGTCGCAAAATGGATCAGCTTTTGTCATTCTATTGTGATTACGTTCGTCTCGATGCTGAAGTCACGAACACGGCTGAGTCGATTTTGAATCTGAGATATTTTACGCACTTTTGTAAATAATATTTCAACCCTTTGAAAAAGAGCTGAACAAAAAAGAAGAAAAATGGAAGGAACAGACGACCGACTTTGATAAATACCGCGATGTGCAACATAAGTAAAAAATCACTTCAGGAGCAAACGTTCGCTACAAATGGATTCATTCGATCAATGAAATCCAAAAGGTTTTCTCGTTCTCCGCTCATCAACCGTTCGTTGCGACATGGAATGTAAATCATACGAATTATAAAGTTTTATCGATTTCGAGCCAAATCGATAACATGTCATTATTCGAAAAGAATATGAAGAGTGAATCCTTTTTATTTATTAGAATAAAAAGAAATCAGATTTTCTGTTGCCTTTTCATTCTTTTCATGTTAAACAAATTATGATCAGTTTGTGTGCGTAAACAACACTGAAGTTCTTATCTATCTATCTATCTATCTATCTATCTATCTATCTATCTATCTATCTATCTCTTATTTTTTTCTTCATATCTATCTATCTATCTATCTATCTATCTATCTATCTATCTATCTCATTTTTTTTCTTCATATCTATCTATCTATCTATCTATCTATCTATCTATCTATCTATCTATTATTTTTTTCTTCATATCTATCTATCTATCTATCTATCTATCTATCTATCTATCGCTTTCTTCTTTTCTTCATATCTATCTATCTATCTATCTATCTATCTATCTATCTATCTATCTATCTCAATCTGTTCGTATCTATAGATAGATAAATAGATAGACAGATAGATAGAAATAGAGTAGCCATAGCTGACAACCAGTCTAGGAGAATACCCACCCGAAATTCAAAACCAGTTGGGTGTGGGTATTCAAATTCACCTTGTAAAATCTACACGTCACTGAAATCGCAGCAGCGCCATCTAACAGGGTGAAGCTATGGCTCTGCACTTCACAATAAAATCTACAGATTCAAGAAGAAACAGCCGAAGGCCATATAATAATAAAAACAAGAAGGCAGTAATCGATTTTGATGAAGAGCAACACACACACACTCTCTCATACACGCATACACATGCGCACATGCACATACATGTACGCACACACAGGCACAGACACACGCTCGAACACTTACACACGCACAAACGCCCGCACGCCCGCACACACAGACATATTTATATCACAGAAATGTAGTTTTATAAGTGCCATACGTGATACACACTTGGGCGATCATGTCTCAAACGTGACATGACCGACAGGGCAGAAGATTTTCCTGTAGTAGTTTGCCATTACTTTCTGCAGTTGACTGGTTACCAACCAAAGATATAGAGCCCACTCTATCCTGCTATTTAACCTATGGCTGGAGGAAGAAGAGACGGATTAATACCTTTCCCAACGTTATTTGTGCGTAAATGAATCCACCGAATTCAATTGAAACTGGAATTTGAACTCGATTCTACTGATTTCTCGTCCCATACCATCGGTAGAGATGAGTTGAAATTCCAGTTGGCTCTCGAATTGTTTTTATAGGTTTGTTTTATTTATGAGCACAAATTGTGTTTCCATACCGAAGGCAGCCAGGCCATCTAACCTTTGTTGCAAAACCATTCGACACTGTGTAAGAGTATTTGAAAAGGTTCGCCAGTTCATGATCTGAGGGGTGCATGCGTGTGTACAAGCAAATGGAGGACATTTTGAACATTTGTTATGAGTTGTTGTGTAGAGATACAACGATGCCTTTTTGAAAATATTTTTTATATAGACATTTTGCATTGTTTTGGCGTGAGGAATTAAATTCATGAACTCGATGCACCAAGCAGAAAAGCTTATCAAAAGAATTGCCGCGTGAATATTTGTAGAAAAGACAAAAAAAAGTCACGTCATATCGGTGAGAAAGTGAATGAAATTGAGATGCTAGGCCAGAATCGATTACATTACAGGACCTATTTCTGATTTTTTCTACAATCTTACGATATACAGTAGGGGTCCCAAATATAGCACGGACAAATAGTAGATTTATAATTGTGTAAGATCGTTTCTGATAAGAAAAATTCTTTGGCCCGATACAGCGCATTCAAATATTACATGAAACAGTCAAGGTGTAGAGTTGGCCCGAATGTTACTCCAGGCCGCCGAATATAGAAGTATGTAGCCTCGCACCTACATTCTGGATGGCAAGCCTGAGAACGAAAATGTTGAAAAAAGACTGATCGATGTATAAACAACCCAAGTAGTTTCTCAAACATCACCGACAGAGAATGTAGTGTCCACGAATAGTATCTGGGGCGACAATGGAGGCCTCATATTAGAGAAAAGCAGAGAGTAACTGGTAAGATATTGGGGTGAACAAAATGTTCTGAAAGAGAGTTTCGTGTTATTTAATCGTAACACTCACTTTAGTACACAGACGTTGGTTGATAAATTATATTTTCCGGAAGCGAATTCAGCAGATATACAAAGATAGAAAGCGGCGTAAAATATGTGTCTTTTCACCGGATCTATTCAACTTGTAGAGAGAGACTATACTGAGGGCTTTAGAAGTTATACCAGAATTCGTCATCGGAGGCCACAATCTGAACAACATAAGGTATGCAGATGATACAGTGCTGATAGCTGACACGAAAAGGAAATTACAAGTCCTCCTACAGAAGGTAGCTGAAGAGAGAGACAAGAATGGACTACAAAAAATAAATAAATAAAACAAAAATAAAACCAAAAAAAAAACAAAACAAAAATAAAAAAAACTTCAAGAAAACCGAATGCAGGGTCATTAACAAAAAAAGCTGCCCACAATGCCAAATACAGGTGGGAGATACCAAAATCAAGCAAGTACAAAAATTTAAATACCTGGGAAGTCTTCTGACAAAAGACGGAAAGTGTGACACAGAGATTCAAAGGCGAATTGGCATGGCGAAGGACGCGTTTTAGAAGCTGAGTAGAGTATTAACCGACAGGAAAATTTCGCTAGAAACAAAGAAGAGAGTACTGGATTGCTATGTGTTGTCAGTTCTTCAATATGGCAGTGAATGCTGGACAATATCATCGAAGATGAAGAAAAAACTTGAAGCAACTGAAATGTGGTTCTACAGAAGGATGCTGCGGATATCATGGGTCGAGCATGTGAGCAATGATGAGGTTTGGGAAATGATGAAAACGAAAAGAAAATTAATACTGAGCATCAGGAAGAGACAGCTGGGACGGAATACTGAACCAATCAGTTACTTTTTAATTCTTTTCTCGCTAGCATACAAAAAATCAATACCAGAAACAGACGATAAAAACGTCTGCGATAAAAAAAATCATTAAAACAGCTGACAAAACATCTACTGATATTTTGTCACTCATCTACATTATTTTTTAGATTTTAAAATAAAATACAGCATATCTACAAAATAAGTGCACGTACTTAAATGGGACGACAATTTTGTTTTTTATTTAAGTTTAATTTCCAACACATAAAATACTTTATAAAAAAAAGGATGCTATTGAACAGATATCAATATCTAAACTTATTTATAAATGGAACTTTGTGTGTGTGTGTGTATGTGTGTATGTGTGTCTGTGTGTGTGTGTGTGTCCGTTGCCTATAGACTCCGAAACGGCTGAACCGATTTTATTGAAAATTTACACAGTTGTACTATAAGCGTCTGCGAGTGTTCTTAGCTAGGTTTTGTGTCGAGGTACCCCCGATAAATATCGAAAATCGATAATCGAAAAAATCGGGTTATAGAAGGAGTGGTCCGATTTTAATCAAATTTGATACACTCATAGACAAAGACATAAGAAACGATATTCAGAAGTTTCAAGGTTGCAGTTCTTACAATAGTGCAGAAAATCGATAATATATATATATATAAAAGGCAATATGTTTGTGTGTGTGTCTGTTTGTCTGCCTATATGTCTGTATTTTTTTCAGCTCTTTTATTTTAGTTTTTGCTTCGGGTTTGGCTCTAAGTAGGTATAATTGTAGTTCTTAGTCTCAGCCATGGTACCATTTACTCAGAGGACTTATTTAGCCTTCAAAATTCAGTTTATGACGAAAAAAACTTATTTGATATCGATACCAGGAAATCAAAATTTGACTTACATCCATTCATTTTTCTTTCAGTCTACGGTTTTGCTTTAACTGGAAACAACTATTGCTTTTTAGTCTTTCGTGTCAACGTCCAAAGAGTCTGAGCTCGAGGACCATGGATTAGTTTTAAAACTTTCATTACACCCGAGCAACGCCAGGTTATACTGCTAGTACTTTATAAAAAAAGGATGCTATTGAACAGATATCAATATACTTTAACAATTTAGGACTATTGTTCTGATCTCGATTACTGTAGATGTTATTATAAGAATGACGTTTCCACCATGTACCGTCTGGTCATTTTCAGGCCTCCGATGTTTTGGTTAGTAGGCGATATCTGTTATTTTTTTTCTCCTCTTGTGTCAGTTATTGTTAACTTTTGCTGATCAGCTGTTTACTATTGCACTACCTAATTCAGGGATTGAACCCATGTTTAACCAACTCATATATCCACTATGTTCCCGTAGAAGAACAGGAAGTGGAGTGACTATATCAAACCAATTACTTCGGGTATTGCAAGGAAATTTAGGTTACGGTGTCGTGCCAGAAAGATTCTCTTGTCAGAATCCATCTTGCATATTATAAAATCTACCATTTGTGCATTGAATACTGTTGCCATGTCTGGTCGGGAGCTCCTGCTAATCATTTTGAGGTTCATAACAAAATCCAAAGAAGGATCTGCAATGTAATGGATCCTGACCTGGCATCTCGACTTCAGCTATTTTCTCACCGACATGACGTGGTTTCTTTTTTCACACTTTTCACCTGTGGACCGCCTCCTTCCTTCCTTCACTTTTGTTTTCCTTCCCTCCTTCTTTTTCTCCTTCACTTTTCCTCTCTTTCTTTCTTTCTTTCTTTCTTTCTTTCTTTCTTTCTTTCTTTCTTTCTCCCCTGTTGCATGCATCACTTTCTTCTTTCCTTTCATCCTTCCATATTTCTCGTCTTCTTCCCTTCATTCTCTCTTGCTTCTCTTCTTTTCTTCTTTTCTTCCTTCATTTCTTGCCTCTTTCCTTTTCTTTCTCTCTTACCTTCTTTCCTTCTTTCGTTTTCTCTTGCGTCTCTTCCTTCTCTTTTGCTTCTCTTTCATCCTCTCTTTTTGCATCACTTTTTTAAACCATTTCACCCCAAGCAAGACAGTTTTCTGCCAATGGTGTGCAGGGGGTTACGTAGGAGGAAAGTGATGAGAAATTAGGACAAGTTATAGGGGGTGTCAGGAAGCGGGTAAGAGAAGGATTAGAATACTGGTGCGATGAGAGTAGAGTGGACGAAGAAAAAACACGAGAAAAAGGATGCGAGTCACTGAGATAGAAAATGACTATTGATCTTACATTTAAATTCTTGGATATTGTAGCTGTCGGGGAATCAAGAATACGGAAGGGAATTCCACAGACGAAAAGTGCGAGAAAAGAAGCTAACAAACTAGAAGTTGCGGTTATATTTTATTGGTTTTACTGTAAAAGGGTGGGACCTAGTTGCTAGTCTAGTAACTCGAGTAAATTCATGTAGAGGGGGACACCAGTGAGCTAAGCTCGTTGGAGCAGAAGCCGTAGGGAAGCCACATTACGCTGGTGAGAAAGTGACTGCAGCTGAGCTACCAAGTCGGAATTGATCACATTTCAGATTCTCCGTTGGGTTTTGTCAAGAACCCCGAGGTGAATAACAGGGACATCTGACCAGATGTGACAGCAGAATTCAATACACGGTCGGATGACAGATTTATATATTCTAGCGGAACCCGTGGAATTTCCACGGAAGGATAATTATGATTTCCTGGGAAAAATTACTTTGTTATACTACAAATGAAAGTAACGTCTTCAAACATAAAGGTATTGGACAATAAAATAACAACAACACAGAGTAATTTTATTAAAATATCTATAAAATAATGTCCATAGAAACTACTTTATTTTAATCTTATATTATATTAAGCGGCGTTTGCACAGACCATAACCAAAATACTATACGCTACTTTGTGAGAGATTTTGAAAGAGAAAATGTTTTTTTTATTACTGAAAAATCATGGCTCCTGTGTCCATTGTAAACAGAAAAGACCAACTGAGTAATGCCCAAGGGTGTAGAGGCCAGAAATTTCGTTATTAGGTCGCCGGATACGACAACAAACCTACCTATTTTTACTATATTGTACAGTACACACACATATACACACACAATTACTGCTACAACCACCAGCTTACGCTGCTACTTGTACGGTAATGCTATAGGCTCTCTCCTCCTACTCTCTCACTCTTTACTACTCGTTTGGTAAAGGTAAGAGAAAGGCTGAGGAGAGTAGCGTTTATAAAAAGATAGAGGGGAAGGAAAAGCTTCTATAGAGAGTAAGTGGTGTAACAGATGGAGGAACTAAGTAACTAACTAAGGAAGGAACAAGCAGAATTATTATATGATTCTTCCCTACTTGCCTCTTTTCCTTCTTTCCTGCCTTCATTTCTTGCCTCTCTTTCTTATCTTCTTCTCTCTTGTCTCCCTCCCTATGTTCTTTCTTCCTTATTTCCTTCTTTATTACATAATTAATCCCAATCTTTTTGACAGGTGCTAATTTTTTTTTCGAATTGTTTGTATTGACAAGCTTCTGTGGTTGTTAAACTAACAATATTTCGACTGTTATTATTTGTATTTGATGTTTGGAATTTCAAGTCATCACAAGTGTACCGAGAAAAATATATTGACGTCATACATTGTTGTTCTGATCTGTACACTGGGACGAGCTACATTAGTTCCCCCATTTTTGACCCTCACAGCTAAGACCCACCACGACACGTTTACGAGCACTGGGCATCCTCATTACTTTCGTAAGATGAAAATTCCATTTGGAAAGCTTCTTTCCAAGAATAATCACTTTGTATAACAGACTCCCGAGAGGGTGTTTCTTTGATCGCTACACGCTTGACCTCTTCAGTTTTAGGCTTAGCCGTTATCTTTCCAACATATCCTTATAAATTGCAGTTCTTACTTTCTAATTTTATACTAATACAATAACCTCACTCAGTAAACGTCTACCTTGGGTGGTTCTTGGGCCTTGTATTGGGTGAAGAATTAGCAAAAAAAAAAAAAAAAACCAAACGAAAAAACCCAAAAAAACAAACAAAAAAACACCAAAAACAAAAACAAAAAAACCCAAACAAACAAACAAACAAACAAACAAACAAACAAACAAACAAACAAAACCAAAACAGAAACTGCTCATCTAACTTGTTTTCAATAGGTTGTCTTCGTCTTCGTCACACTCTCGGAGATGTTTCATATTAATAAATTTCAATTTCCTTTTGTCTAGTTTTTTTTTTTTTAACTAGAATATAAGACTTCTTCTGCTCCACCCGATCCACGGTTCTGACGATAGCACTTGAAAAAGCGCCCAATTCGACTTAGATTAGACAACACGAGGTTTATATTTCTTGCCGTGGATTAAACTTTTTCAGTACGAATACCTCGCAGTACGGATTCGCACCTACAGCAATGTAAAATCTTATTCTTACTTGAGAAAATGTAGTTTCTCGAATGTTCGTAATGACTGTGATATTCGTGGCTATATCACAAAAAAGAAAAAAAAAGGAAAAGAAAAATGCAGCAAAAATGGTGAACATAATTGATTTTTTCTACTATGTCATTAAAATGATTCGCCATTATCGAAATTATTAAGTTTAGATGGAAGGAATTTTGTTCCACGCCTAATGTGCTACTTACGTTACTTATATTCAATTTTGTGCATTAAATTTCGAAGATGCAAAAAGTTATGTGAGTAAAGAAAAATACATCAATGTTCGACTGACGAATGAAACGACTGTTGTCTCTCTGTATCCGCGGGAGGAAAAAGAAACTGCCGGTATTCTCTCGATATAAAATTGCTTATTGTTTTGATCTTTAATCATTTCGCCCCAAAGAAGGCGTTAAATAAGGAGTAGAGAGATTCGTTTATCGTCCGGTTCAAACTCCTCTCCAGTGTTTTAAACAGGAGTAGAAGTTTTACACTTGTTTACAGTTCAGAATTGGGCTTCTGATGCTTTCTAAAGTCTACTTCGAATCTTTACTTCCAACGTCTCCACCTAAATTCATTTATTTTGTTTCTAAATTTTATTGACTTCTTTTTCCTCAGTAGTAAAATATGTGTTCACCTATTGACTGTTTCACACTCCCCTTCGGTATTTTGGGCTGCTGTGGAGATTTATTCCTTGTTTCCGGTTTAGGATTGGGTTTCTGGTTCCTTCTGCAGACTTTCCATTTTCTTTCAATTCCAGTTCGCCTATTGCATCATAGTCGTGTTATTGCCCTTCTTGGGGTGAATTGATTTGAAAAAAGAAGGAAAATATATCCTCATAATGCTGGGTAATCTTTCCACAGAAGAAGTGAAAACTGAAGGTAACAGAAATGTGGTTCTACAGAAGGATGCTGAGAATTCCATTGATGGAGGGAGTAAGCAATAAGGAAGTCTTAAAGAAAATGGTAACAAAAATTAAGCATACTGAGAATCAGAAAGAGACAAATGTAATTTCATGGACACATTATGAGGAAAGAAACTTTGGAAAATTTACCACTCGCAAGGCAAAAATTGCTGGCAAGGGAGATGAAGGAAGGTACCTACCTGTTGAATGTGGGAGAATGGATGGCGGAATGCGGGTGAGGCGTGAGTTTTGATTGTGGGAAAAATACAGCAAAAACCAGTGAGAGATAGGAGGTTGTGACGAGCCATGATCGCCCACGTCCTGAAGTAGTAGCAACCAGATTTAACGACCCTGTATCTCCCAGAGTTAAAAAATGACATCTTAGTGGCATTATCACCTTAATTTAGGACTGGGCTTCCAATTCCTTCTAAAACCTTTTCATTCTCCGTTCACTTCCAGTAGACCTTTATATTTTTAGCATTGTCAACTTGAATTAGTATTGGCTTTACAGTTCCTTTAAAAATCTTCACATTGTCTTTCATTTCCAGCAGACCCTTGCGTTTAAGTGACATTATCACCTTGATTTAGGATAGGATTTCCAGTTCCTTCTAAAATCATTTCATTCTCTTTCATTTCCAATAGACTCTTATGTCTTAGTGGAATTATCGCCTAGATTTATGACTGGGTTTCTAGTTCTTTCTAAAAGCTTCTCACTCTCTTTCCCTTCTAGTAGACCTATACATCTTTTGACGTTATCGCCTTTATTTGGGATTGGCTTTCAAGATCTTTCTAAAATGTTCTAATTCTCTTTCACTTCCAGTTGAAGCTTATGTCTTAGTGTCATTATCGCCTTGATTTAGGATTGGCTTTCCAGTTCTTTGTAAAATCCTCTCATTCTCTTTTACTTCTAGTAGACGCTTAAGTCTTAGTGTCATTATCGCCTTGATTTAGGATTGGCTTTCCAGTTCTTTGTAAAATCATCTCATTCTCTTTTACTTCTAGTAGACGCTTAAGTCTTAGTGTCATTATCGCCTTGATTTAGGATTTGTTTTCCCGTTTGTTCTAAAATCTTCTGATTCTTTTTTATTTCTAGTAAACCCTTGCGTCTTAGTGGCATTATCATCTGGATTTAAGATTGGATTTCCAGTTTTTTCTAATACCTCCTCATATTCATACACTTCCAGTAGACCATTACATCTTTTGTCATGATCGCCTTCATTTAGAATTGGCTTTCCAGTACCTTCTAAAATTTTCTCAGTCTCTTTAATTTCCAATAGACCCTAAAGTCTTAGTGGCATTGTCGCCTTGATTTAGGATTAGTTTTCCAGTTAATTCTAAATTCTTCTCATTCTCTCTCACTTCCAATAGACTCTTACGTCATAGTGGCTTTATCGCCTTGATTTATGATTGGGTTTCCAGGTCCTTCTAAAATATTTTCATTCTTTTCCCTTCCAGTAGACCGTTACGTCTTTATGGCGTTATCATCATGCTTGGCGTGAATTGATTAAAAACAAAATACGGAAAGTGTTACTGATTGTGAGAGAATATTAGAAAGAGATTATTCAGGAGAGAGGACAATAAAAGAACAGGTTTTAAGAAGGCAGAGGTCAACGACTGACACTGAATTTACGTATTTGAAGATCAAAGTTGACTAAAAAAAAAAGAGTCCGGAAGACTCTGTTACAAGCGAGAAGTGCTAGAGAAGAAACTATCTGTATAGAACTTACGGTTACAAGTAGCCATTTCAACTGCTATTTAATAATTCACTTACATTTATGAATACAACGTACCATAAATAAAAGAATCTTTTGCAACCTGTCATACATTTTAGAATCATTTTTACAACATTGATAATCAATTAAATGCCGTACGTGAAGCAAGCTTTGGGAATCGTGTTTCTTTTGAAACATTTTTTTTTAATCATATCACCCCGAGCAAGGCGGTAACGCCACTGATGTGCAGGGGGCTACGTAAGAGTGAAAAGATTGGAAAAGAGAAAGCCGGAAACCACATCCTGAACAGGGAACAAGGGATGAGCCTCTTCACCTCTTCAATAGACGTGGGTTGAGTGTGAACCGGGCGATAGGTTAGTCTATCTACTCCAATTGAAAAAAAAAAAGGAAAAGGAGTGAAAAGATTGGAAAAAATAAATCTATGTGTGCTGGAATCAATAAATACATCAAGGAATTGAATTTTATTATTAATATTAAGTTCTAATGTAAATTTGAGGACTGAGTAACTTTCAAATTTATTTTGAAGTTGTGTAATTTGATCAATATTTTTAGCTAAAATGAAAATGTCATCTATGTATCTTACATTTGTAGGGGTTTATTAGTGTCATTAAGTATTTTATTTTCTAAACGTGTTATAAAATAATTAAAAAAGAGGAGACTTAAAGGTAATCTCGTCGCAATACCGCCATATATATATATATACCAGTTTGTTTGTGGTGATACCGACCGAACAAAAGCAATGAACCGGATGTGTGCTCTCTCATAACTAAAAGGCAAATGAATAAAAATCGTCGTGCGCATCCGAGTTCGCGCAGTGTTCGGGTTGAAAAATAAAAATTAATCAAATATCAAATTACCATTTTTTTATTTACCAGCCAATGAGAAGCCCAGAATCAAATACAAGGATGAAATTCGAAACTAGCTGCGTTTTGATCCAAAATGCCGATATAAAAAGCGAAGACACAAACGCTTCGTCAGACAGTCAGGACTTGAGGAGAAGAGTGTAACTAATCCCCTTGACCTAAGTCGAGCGGCTACTATGCTTGCCTCTTTCTTCCTTCCCCTGTCTCATAAGTACTATTCTGACCTCTTACTTCCTCCCTGTTCTCATAAGTACTGTTCTTATCTATTTCCTTTCCCTAGTCTCAAAAGTACTTATCGACATCTTCAAAGACCTTCCACACAAACCAACTTGCTGACGTACTGACCTTTGAAGTGGCAACTTCTAAATGTACATTCTTTACCCACAAGTCGCTTCCACATTTCTAAGCCTTAATCTCTTTCAGCTTATTATTTTGCCATGAACACTTTTACTTCCATTGGACCTTTATTTCAAGCATTACTTATTTTGTAAAACATTAATTGAAATGTTTCTATGTATAAATGTTATTTTATACTCTAATTGCCTTTCTTGAATTTATAATCATTTTATGAATTATAGTGGGCTATCCTTCCACGAGGCCAAATTCCGTTAACCTGCTACGGAATCCTATAAGGAATAAGAGATATCCGCAATATGTTCATATCTATCTATTTAGGTTTGTTCAATCCATCTAACCCACTCCCTCTCTGTCTTTCTTTATATATATATATATATATATATATATATATATATATCCTTTCTTTATTTATCTATCTTTGTTCTATTCATCTAAGTCTATTCGTATCTATCTATCTATCTATCTATCTATCTATCTATCTATCTATCTATCTATCTATCTCAATTTGCTTCAGTCTCACACTCTCACGTTCTCTGTATATATATATATATATATATATATATATATATAATTCTGATCCTTATCTTATCTATCTATCTATCTATCTATCTATTCTATCTATCTATCTATCTATCTATCTATCTATCTAACACTGTTCAAATATACCAATCAATCTATCTATTTATCTATCTCTGTTCATTATCTATCTATCTATCTATCTATCTATCTATCTATCTATCTATCTACTCACGCACATACACACGCATCCAAGAATGTTTATCCTCTGAGGACTTTCAACAGGTGCATCAACTAAAAGCGATAGAACATGTAACTCGAAGAAAAAATAATGACATAATCAAGATGTTGACATTTCGCATTACTTCCAACCAAAGATAAGGAAAGAAACTTCTATCCACACTGGAAAAGTTAGTAAGATCTTCTTGACATGAGTGACTCACTTTCCTGAAAAAACTGTTTAAAAGAAAGATTTTATAAATTGCCACTCAACGTAGCACTGGCACATCTCGCTCTACGAATACCGAAAGATCTGTTATTATACTACACGCACTTACTTTTTGGAATGTCATCACTTTGAAAACAGCGTATCAAAAGTTCTGATATATATATATATATGATATGATTATATATATATAAGTCGTCCACATACAAGCCTGTTTTGCTATCACAGCTCATCAGTGTGGCTAGACATCCAAATGATTCTGGCCGGGATCGAAACTCAACCGATTTTTTGTCAGTAGGAGTCGCTATCCCCTAAGCTATAGGCGCATGGAATCAGAGAAGGGAAGTTTTGGCGCAGTGCATAAATATGCCACTCACCGAAATAACTCATTTCATTGCTGTAGAGTAAAGCGTAAACAACTGAAATGGGGACTGTTTTTAAAATTTTCATCTATATATATAATTTCAACATAATTTCTAGTCAATACTTATACTTGAATAGACGCTCCATTAATTTACTAAACAGTAAATGGACCAACTGTTGCCCACCGGTCCGCATACTCGAGCGATCCGATCAAAGAAAAATTTGCGTTATTTGCCAACATACATCGTTCGGCTCACACACGTCGAGGTTTATCCCCCGGTTCCTATTCAGAAGCGGGCCTCCGACGTCTTCCAAAATTCTCTCACTAGCTCAGTAGATTCTTGCGTATTAGTGGTATTATCGCCTTGCCTGGAGTGACTTGATTATATATATATATATAATTTTGAAACCAGTTTTTTTCTATTTTGAATAACTCGTTTCCAAGTGGGAATATTCAAATGTTCTACGATATAATTCTATTGATAATTATATATATATATATATATATATAAATGACAATATAAAGGCAAGGTAGAAAACTGCAGTACCAGAAGTATGAAGAATAAAATGTGCTCAACATTCAACAATGAAAATGTAGAGCAAAATATATTTACAAAATATAAATATCTTGCTACCTGGGTTTCTTCAGCTTAAACAATCCGGGTAGCAAGGTGCGTCAGCATATTTGCCTTTTGTTATATATATATATATATATATATATATATATATATATATATATATATATATATATATATGACTGACTAGGTAAATTTTCCCACATTATGCTGTTGTCAACAAAGCCTATAGAACCTAATCTGTCCTGCTACTTAATCCATAGATGGGGGATGGTTTATATCTTTCTCAAGGCTATTTATGCTTAAGTGAATGAAACGAATTCGAACTCGGCTCTCTGACATCTCATTCCGAGTCGATATCCATGAAACCACAACGCGAAACATCGGCAATATTGATTAAAAATGCAATACTTTTTAAATAATTCGGATACTCGTGAAACTAAGGAAAGATTTCGGCGAGTGTTCAACTTCTGAGATGACAGGCGGGGGAAAAAATTTAACATCAAAACCTTTGTGCTTATTCGAAACATAATAGAACAAACCGGCATAAAATATTTGTTTTGACCACTTTATGGAATCTGATAAACTAATCGTAATAATTTTGACCACTTTATAGAATCTGATAAACTAATCGCAATAATTAGATTTCGACAATTCTTGAGTGAGAAAAACAAGTTGGATTTTAAAAAATTTACCAGAATTCAAATTATTTTTGGAATTTGATAAACTCGTCTGTACTTATCGAGTAAAAGATGAAATATTTTTCTATTTCTATTTCAGATTTTGGAGTAAGATATGGTGTACACAGATGGCGTTCTATACTACAGTCTTAGTCATGATGCAACTAAGGATCAAAACGAAAGATCTATTTGAAAAATTCTTCGTTCCTCTGAGAGCAACTCATTTTAGTTTCTGTTTGTCTTTGTTGTAGGCAGTAAAAATGCTCTCTGTAATTTTATTCTTATTACACAGTTAAGTGACATACGTGATACACGCTTTGGGCGATCATGTCTCGAAAGTGACATGACTGATTGGGCAGAAGATTATTCCGCAGTAGGTTGCCATTGCTTTCTGCAGTAGACTGGTTGCCAGCTAAGGCTATAGAACCCAATCTATCCAGTTATTTAACCCATAACTGGAGAGAAGATACGGATTAATACCTTTCCCAAGGGTATTTGCGAGTAAGTGAATGCAAGGAATTCAACTGGAATTCGAACTCAGCACCCCAATTCTTATTACACAGTTAATTGTCTTTACTTTTCGAAATGTGACAGTGCTTAGACCTGACGGTTTTGAAACCTGACAGTGGTAAGTCTTGACAGTGTTGAGAATTGACGGTGGTGAGTCTTCGAAGGGAATAAAAGAAACTGTTTTTTTTATTTAAAATCTCAATAATTTTAACAGAGAATTTTTATGAATAAATATGTTTCAAAATAAAAGTAACGATAAACTAATGACATAAAAATATTTTAACTTTGACTTTTTATTTTATATCCTCTATATCCTCCAAGAATAGTTTTTAAATCGACTCCTCCTTTCTACCATATATTGTGGTTTCTTGATTTAATGTTAGTCTTTTTTTAAAATTTCAAATGAAAACCTGGAAATGTTTTAATATTATTGAGTGAAAGTTTTTACTTTCAAAAATTATAGTTTTTGAATATAGCTTTCGCCATTCAAATGTCCTACGTGACAGACGCAAGGAAAAGTTTTTTAACGCTTAGTTTGCCGATCCTTTCTGCAGTAGACTGGTTGCCAACCCATGCAATAGGACTCAGTTGTCCTGTTATCTAACCTAGAGGAAGGAGGGAAGCACAGACGTACTCATATCTTTCGCAAGGGTATAAATGAACCCAACTAGAACTTCGATTTCACATTGTAAGCTGCTATTCATGACACCATAAAGCACATCCGTATACAGGTTAAATAAATAAAAAATATATGTCAAGTTTAAACTGAGTTTGTAGGTTAAATATTACCGTCTTTTGAAAAAAAAAATTCATTCCAAACATGGCAATAAAGCCACTAAGACACAAGAGGTTAGTGAGTGTAAAAAAATATAAAATATAAAATATCATTATCTTTTTGACGGTAGAGTTAGGTGTGTTAAATTTCGTTAGTTGCGTTAATACTAATTTTAAAACGGAAATATTGAGGTCTTCTTCCGTTCTACGAGGATGTGTATCAATAAGACCGTGTATTTCAAACTAAATCATTAAATCGTCGCCGTAATTACATTGTACTTTTGTATTTTTTAATCATTTCACCCCAAGTAAGGTGATAATGCCAATAAGACGTAGTAAAGGGTAATAGGGAGCAAAAGTGAAAGATAAAGAGACAACTGAGAATAGGGAGGATTGAGGAAAGAATGCAAAAATGAACGAGGCAGAAGATGGCGATTGGCGTTGCATTTAAAAGTTTTGAACAATGTAGTTACTGGGAAGTAAGAAATCCGAAGGGAGTTCTACAGGAGTAAAGTGCGAGAAAAGAAACTGTTGGAGTAGAAGAGTTATTTGTATTTAGCTATTTCAACAGTAAAACGGTGGAATCTAGATGCCAATCTAGAAAAAATACTTAAATTCATGTAATCAAAGCACCATAGAAAAAGCTCGTCAGAGTAGTTGCCATGGAAATATTTGTAGAAAAAACAGAGGGAAGCCACGTCTCCTGTGTGTGTGTGTATCCGTTACGTATAGAATCCGAAACGGCTGAACCGATTTCCTTGAAAATTTACACAGTTGTACTATAAGCGTCTGCGAGTGTTCTTAGCTAGGTTTTGTGTCGAGGTACCCCCGATATGAAACGACCGACTTCCCTAAATATGTTGTCTTCTGATGCTTGGTCAATGAACCACTGATTCTGGGAGGAGGTTTGCGCCGAGAACTTTTCAGCACTACTTCGAGCATATTTAAATCTAGATCTAATCTAAACTTATTTATAAATTAACCTTTGTGTGTGTGTGTGTGTGTGTGTGTGTCCCCGTTACGTATAGAATCCGAAACGGCTGAACCGATTTCCTTGAAAATTTATACAGTTGTACTATAAGCGTCTGCAAGTGTTCTTAGCTAGGTTTTGTGTCGAGGTGCCCCCGATAAATATCGAAAATCGATAATCGAAAAAATCGGGTTATAGAAGGAGTGGTCCAATTTTAATCAAATTTGATACACTCATAGACAAAGACATAAGAAACGATATTCAGAAGTTTCAAGGTTGCAGTTCTTACAATAGTGCAGAAAATCGATAATATATATATATATAAAAGGCAAGATACCGGGTCTGATCAAAATCAGTTTTTCACCCCTTTTATTTTAGTTTTTGCTTCGGGTTTGGCTCTAAGTATGTATAATTGTAGTTCTTACTCTCAGCCATGATACCATTTACTTAGAGGACTTGTTTAGCCTTCAAAATTCAGTTTATGACGAAAAAACTTTATTTGATATCTATACCAGGAAATCAAAATTTGACTTACATCCATTCATTTTTCTTTCAGTCTACGGTTTCGCTTTAACTGGAAACAACTATTGCTTTTTAGTCTTTCATGCCAACGTCCAAAGAGTCTGATCTCCAGGACCATGGATTACGTTTAAAGCTTTTATTACACCCGAGCAACGCCGGGCTATATTGCTAGTATAGGAGCAATTACATACTCTTCTTTAGATTTTGTCCAGAATCTCGAGATGTACAGGATGAGCGCACTATGCCAGACACGGCAACAGTATTGTTATGTAGTAGTTTTCGCACTGAAGATTATAATCGTGCTATGTCGGTTGCTAATCGACTTAACGCACCCAAAATGTTAGGAACTTGGTAATCTTCCACTGAAAGCTGACTCCTTAGTATTCGGTTAAGTGCCAACTAATATCAACTGCCTAGTAGTTCTACTGAACTCCAATAGAACTCTAAAGAACTCCTATGAACTTTCCAATAACTCCTAAGAACTTCTAAAGAACTTCCTGTGAACTCTTATTAATATAGGAGGGAGAGTCCATTATCTGAGGAATAGGTGTGTTTCACCATAACAAATATTCAGTGCATGGACGAATGGTAGAGTTGTAAATGTGCAAAATGGATTTCGACAAGAAATATTCTCTGGCACGACACAATGATCCATTTTTATTTGCAGTAGACCAGTAGTTCTCAAACTTTTTGGTCTTCTTGGCTACATTTTCTGAATGAAAATTTGCTCACGCCTCCCTAAATGTTATGGGATAAAAGTACAATTAAAAATAAAAAAAACAGAGAGAGGGTTAAAGTGAGATAACCGCGGACTCGAAGTCAGAACCAACATTGATAACTCTCTTCTCCAATTTGCGGACCCTTGTAATTATATTCTTTATGCTTAATATAATGAAAAAATATCACAATGATAAAACCGGTCAATAATTATTAGGTTGTCCCAAAAGTTCGTAAACACTTGCGAAATGGGTTTATCTGGTCCAACACAATCGAGACAAGGGTTCTTTTCAGAAAGGGCAAGAGACACCGTCGGTTCCAAAACAAGATCGATTCGGCAAGAAAGTCATATTGTGCGTTTGGTGGAACTTTGAAGGAATCGTGCATTTTCAGTTGGTTCCGTATGGTCGTGCCATCAGTGCCGAACTTTACTGTCAGCAACTTGAGCGAGTCTACGAAAAATTGAAGCAAAAGTACCCGGCTCTGATCAGTCGAAAGCGCGCTTTGATGCAGCAGGACACTGCCAAGCCACGCACCGCCAGGAAGACCAATGACAAGTTTGAAGAGCTGGACGGCGTTGAGGTTCTCCCCCGTCTAGCCCATAGTCCTAACTGTGCTTCATCAGATTACGGCCTTTTCCGCTCAATGAAACACTTTCTGAAGGGCCGCCGATTCGACTCGTTTGATGAAGTCGAGAAAGGGTGTCAAGAATTCTTTGATTTGAAGCCGGTTGAATGGTACTTTGACCAAATCCGAAAGCTTGCAGATCGGTGGCAGAAAGTCTTGGAAAATGATGGTCTTTATTTTGAGAAATAATTTTTGTTGTTTTTGCGAGTAAAATTTCAATTTTTTGCAAGTGTTTTCTGGTAACCTTAGATTACTTGGCGAGTAAAATTTCAATTTTTTCAAGTGTTTACGAACTTTTGGGACAACCTAATATTTATAACTATTTTTACTAGGATTCATGCATGCAATTACAAGTAATCAATAATAATATTTTAAATTTTAAAATCGTATTTATTTTGGCATATAATTTTTTTGAAACTGTTTCTAAGTCATGATTGTCTTTTAATCAATCCTCCTCACCTGCTATCCTCGTCTGGCATATCACGTTGAATACACCGGTATCTCGTTCGATTACCGAAGTTAAGCAATGTGAGCCTGGTCAGTACTTAGATGGGTGACCGCTTGGGAATACCAGGCGCTGTAAGCGTTCAGTGACGGATGTGCGTTGTGGTGCAGTGGATGTCAGCTTGCAAGGAGAAATCGGTGAGCTGAGTTCGAATTCCAGTTGCATTCACTTAAGCACTAATACCCTTGGTAAAGGTATTAATCCGTCACTTTCCTCCAATTATGGGTTAAATAACGGGATGAGGCCTGGAGGCAACCCATCTAGTGTTGGTGTCACAATAAAAACACCCTTGGTAGCCCTGGCGAAGCATCAAGTATTCAGCTATTTGACAAGATTATGAATTTCGCTACAAATTGCGCCAGGGTTCCAAATGCACGAGGAATACTGATGGGGTGTAGTGGGTTCTATCTCGGCCAAGGCCGCAAGACGACGACTATCCTCGTCCGCCTCACCGGCTAACATCTTCCACCGAATCTCATGAGGCATGTCGCACCGTTTGAGAACCACAGCAGTAGACGAAGCGATGGATTCGATATAGTTGCTCTACGTCATGTCAGTGGAAAACGTGAGGCCAATTAAGCGCAGTGTGTTGCTCTCCTGGACCTAAGTTCAGTCATGCCTGACGATTGGCAGAAAATATTTTCTGTGATGGTTTTATGAAAAAATAAAAAATAATAAAGACGTTAACCACGATAGTCTTGGTGTCATTTTAAACTGACACATTCATTACTGTCTGTATATTGTGACAATTTTGCTTAAAGTTCGTATTTTTTTCCTTCCAGATGAAAAATTCGTAAGATTTTCAACTTCCCAAATTATAGTTTATAATTTTATTTTAGATCTGTGGGACAAAAAAGTAGTGGAGTGCTCTGATGTTGTAAGGAGATAGGGTGAAATAAAATAAGTCTAAACCAAAGACAAACTTATTTTTCTTAAATTGAAGATCAGATGTGATCTGAACAAAATAAGCAAATCGTGTAGCTCCAAAATTTCAAGTTGAGAAGGCCTGGTTTCCATTAAATTTGGACTCTCGGAATTCTAGATTTTATCTGAGTTCACATATTGATGACAATGAAAGCTGGTGGGAGATAAATCAATCCTGGGACAAGCCCAAAATTGTTTGCTTCTCTTACTAATAAAAAACAGAAAATATTACTCTTCAAAAATAAAGAAAAAAATTAGGATTTTTATTGAAAGATTTTTGCAAGAATTTTGAACGAAGCTTCAGTAAACAAACTGGAAGACTCTAAATGAATTTCATACTTCCAATGACAAAAAAAAAAACAAAAACAAAAACAAAAAACAAAAAACCAAAAAAAAACAAAACCAAAAAAACAAAACAAAAAAACAAAAAACAAAAAAACAAAAAAACAATAAGAGTAAGAAAAATTTTAGGATTTTTATTGAACTCTTCAATAACCAAACAGGAAGACTCTAAGTGGATTCCATTTTCCCTATGACAAAAAGATAAAAAAAGAAAAAGCAGGATTTTTATTGAAGGATTCTTGCAAGAAATTCGAACGAAACTTCAATAACCAAACTAGAAGACTTTAAATGGATTCTATTTTCCTAATGAAAAAAAAAAAAAAAAAAAACGAAAAAAGAAACGAAAAATTGTAGGATTTTTATTGAAAATTTCTTGCAAGAAATTCGAACGAAACTTTAGTAACCAAACTGGAATACTCTTAAATGGATTCCATTTTCTCAATGACTAAAGAAAGAAAGAAAAAAGAAAGAGATGAATGCTATTAATGGTGTTCATTAAATTCACGAACCAATTTGCAAAACGTCATTTCTTTCTCCTGCATGTGATCATTTTAGAGAGACATAGTAAACAAAAGCAAAGATGGATACTTAAAAGCGATTTCCATTGAAAAAGCCTACATACAAACTAATTGACTGATTTTAAGTGTAACTAGCAGTATAGCCCGGCGTTGCTCGGGTGTAATAAAAGCTTTAAAAGTAATCCATGGTCCTGGAGATCAGACTCTTTGGACGTTGGCATGAAAGACTAAAAAGCAATAGTTGTTTCCAGTTAAAGCGAAACCGTAGACTGAAAGAAAAATGAATAGATGTAAGTCAAATTTTGATTTCCTGGTATAGATATCAAATAAAGTTTTTTCGTTATAAACTGAATTTTGAAGGCTAAACAAGTCCTCTGAGTAAATGGTATCATGGCTGAGAGTAAGAACTACAATTATACATACTTAGAGCCAAACCCGAAGCAAAAACTAAAATAAAAGGGGTGAAAAACTGATTTTGATCAGACCCGGTATCTTGCCTTTTATATATATATATTATCGATTTTCTGCACTCTTGTAAGAACTGCAGCCTTGAAACTTCTGAATATCGTTTCTTATGTCTTTGTCTATGAGTGTATCAAATTTGATTAAAATTGGACCACTCCTTCTATAACCCGATTTTTTCGATTATCGATTATCGATATTTATTGGGGGTACCTCGACACAAACCTAGCTAAGAACACTTGCAGACGCTTATAGTACAACTGTGTAAATTTTCAAGGAAATCGGTTCAGCCGTTTTGGAGTCTATAGGTAACGGACACACACACACACACACACACACACACACACACACACACACACACACACACACAAGAGTTAATTTATAAATAAGTTTAGATTAGATCTAGATTTAAATATGCTCGAAGTAATGCTGAAAAGTTCTCGGCGCAAACCTCCTCCCAGAATCAGTGGTTCATTGACCAAGCATCAGAAGACAACATATTTAGGGAAGTCGGTCGTTTCATCACCGTCTCGTACATGTTCCTTTAGTTTCACTATAAAAATAAACATTGTTTTGATATTCTTAAAAATAAAATTGCGTAATTCCTATCCATTTATTTGTATGCTAAAATAATTTAACATATAAACTTAAGTGTATGGTTAGGTCTTGAAGGTTATCACAACGCGTTTACATTTTATTGATTTCATAGTAAAAGGGTGGGACCTAGTTACTAATCTTGTGGCTCGAGTAAATTCATACATAGGGGGGGGCACTAGTAAGCTAAGTTCATCGGAGCAGAAGCCGTGAAAGTATTTGTAGAAGAGACACAGGGAAGCCACACTACGCCGGTGAGAAAGTGATTGTATCTGAGCTGCCAGGTCGGGATCGATCACATTACAGATTCTCCGTTTGGATTTTGTCAAGGACCCCTAGGTGGAAAGCAGGAGTCCCAGACCATATATTGCAGCAATATTCAATGCACGGGCGGTTGATATATATATATATATATATATATGGTACAGATTTTGTGACTTTGTAGCGCCAGTCCACAATGTTCAAAATAAGATGATCTTTCACAAGAATCACAGATTCACTCAAAGCCATTATTCACCATTGATCTTTTTTTTTTTTTTTTTTTTTTTTTTTTTTAATCATCTCACCCCAAGCAAGGCATTCCACTGCCACTATTGCGCATGGGGCTACATAGGGGAAGGTAAAGAGAAGGAGTGGATAGACATAGGGAATGTCAGGAGAAAGGTAATAGATGAGTAAGGATAGCGAGGATGAGTGTCGGGCAGATGGGAAGAGTGTTTGATAGAATGGGAGCAGGTTAGTGTGTTAGGAGGTGTCTATTGACCTTACATTTAAACTCCTGAAGATTGTAGCCGTCGGGGAAGCAATCGTTTGGAAGAGAATTCCACAGTCGGGAAGTGCGAGGAAAGAAACTGTTGGAGTAGAAGTTACGGCTGCATTTTATCGATTTCACTGTAAAAGGGTGGGATCTAGTTGCTAATCTAGTATCTCGTGCAAATTCGTATTTAGGGGGCACCAGTGATCTAAGTTCATCGGAGCAGAAGCCGTGAAAGTATTTATAGAAGAGACACAGCGAAGCCACGTCTCGCCGGTGGGAGAGAGACTGCAGGCGGTCTGCCAAGTCGGTATCTATCACATTACAGACCCTCCTCTGAACCTTATCGAGAAGCCCGAGGAGAACAGCAGGGGCACCCGACCAGATATGGCAGCAGTATTCAATGCACGGGCGGATGGTAGATTTGTAAATGTGCAGGATAGATTTAGACGGAAAAAACTTCCGGGCCCTACACAGAGAACCGACTTTCATAGCAGCGGATTTAGCAATGGATTCGATATAGTCATTCCATTTGAGGTCCGCTGAAAGTGTGAGACCAAGGAGGCGTAGTGTTTTACTCTCTGGGAGGCAAGCCTGGTCCATGCTAATGGGAGGTAGGTGAGATTGTCGATGATGGTTAATTGACAGTAGCTTCGTTTTAGAAGCATTAAAATTTACTAGCCACTTCTTACCCCAGTCCAATATGGATTGGAGGTCTTTTTCAATCTCGGCTGCGAGGTTAGCTTTGACGCCTACACCAGATTTTTGTTGGAGGCGAGAGTAAACTGTGGTGTCATCGGCGTACAAACCTATTTGGGTTCTTATGGAATCAGGCAGATCATTAATATATATCAGGAAGAGTGTAGGACCTAAGATGGAGCCTTGGGGGACACCTGCGTTTGTATGGTAGTTCTGAGAGGCATGTCCGTTTAATACCACTTTCATTGTGCGGTTAGAGAGGAATGACTGGATTAGTTCAAACAAATGTCCAGTTATACCATAGCTCCGCAGTTTACATAGAAGGCCAGCATGCCAAACTCTGTCGAACGCCTTAGATATATCCAATGCAACGGTTCGAGCTTCGCCATTCCTGTCGAGTGCCTGGTATATGTACTCGGTGATGGTCGTTAGCATATCAGCAGTAGACCTGGTGAAGCGGAAACCATATTGCTTGTCCGAGAGGAGCCTGTGTGCTGTGAGATGCTGAACCACCTCGGCGTTGATAATGGCTTCGAACACTTTGCCAAAGATCGGAAGAAGGCTGATAGGGCGGTAATTTGCAGGGTCAGAGGGTTCTCCAGTGTTTTTAAATATAGGAACTATAGAGGAAGATTTCCAACAGGCAGGAAAGCAGGAAGCAGATAGGCAGAGGTTGTAGAGCTTAGAAAGGATAGAGGAGAGTTCAGGGGCACATTTCTTTAAGACTATGGTTGGGATTCCGTCACCACCGCTCGCTTTGTGAGGGTCAAGTTTTAAGATTATCTTAGAGACAAGCGAAGGTGTAATGTGGACATCATTCAGTTGTGCCTCGGTTCTAGGTGAGAAGTCGGGTGTAAAAACTCCAGACGAGTCCAGACTCGAATTGTTCGAGAATCTGCGGGCAAAACATTCAGCCTTATCTGCTGGGGAGGTGAGGACCTCAAATTTGTTGATTAGCGGGGGTATTGTGGACTTGCTCTTGTTAAGTACTCTTTTACAGAGTCGCCAGTAGTCTTTAGAGCCGAATTTAGAGCATGCTATGCGTTGCTTCATTCTGGCAGCAAACAACATCTTAGCTTCGTTAAGTACCCTTTTACACTTATTACGAGCTGAAGTGAAAAGGCGCCTGTTTTGTTCCGACGCATAGTTACGATAAAGTCGGAAGAAATGATTCCGGTGGGCAATGGCAGCCGAACAAGCGGGTGAGAACCATGGAGACGAATGAGATTTAAGCTGGAATTTCCTAGCAGGGATGAAGGCATCAATGCCAGCCTTAACCCAGGAGGAGACCTCGGATGCACATTCTTCGATGGGAAGACTAAAGACGTTGTTCCAAGGGATGTCACAGAGGAAGTCTCGGAACGAATCCCAGTCTGCTCTTTGATAGCAGTATGATATTCTACTTGTCTGTGTTTCATGGGTCGGGCGGGAGTGGAGTGAAATATTGACGGACACTACAGTGTGGTCAGAGTTTCCAAGTGGGCAGAGTTGTCTGGTAGTGCAAGAGTCTGGGATGGAAGTGAAGCAGAGGTCTAGAAGTGAGTTCCTTCCGTTAGGGTTGTCGGAGAAACGCGTGGGGAAGTCCACTACTTGCGTAAGGGATTGGGTGATTGAAAAGTTCATGGTGTGGACACCAGCAGGGTCAGTGACAGCGTTCTTCAGCCACTTGGTGTGGTGGGCGTTAAAGTCACCAAACACGAATACATGGGCAGAGGGATGGGTAGAAATGGCTTTGTCAATATTGTCAGAAATGATGTCAAGTAACGAACAATCAGGGGAGGAAGGAGAGCGGTACAGAAAGAAGAGATAGCTAATCGAGCTGAGAAGTGAGAGGCGGAAGCACATGAAAGAATGATCTGGGGATTCAAAAGATGACACCCTAGCTAAGGGAAGGTGTTCGCTGACATAGACACCAAGCCCATGCATATGAACATTGGAGTCCTTCCTGAAGAGGGGAAGGTAGCCAGGAACGCAGAACTCAGATGAGGGGATAGAAGGGTTAAGATTAGTTTCACATAGGGCTAATATATCAGGTGAGTTATTATGGAGGAAAGAATCTACGCTGGGGAAGTTGGTGCGGATGCCGCGTATGTTAGTGAAAGAGATGCAGACAGGTTTGGGCGTTTTCAAATGAGCTGGTTTAGTTTTGTTATTATGTTTGCTTTTTTCCATAGTAATTCAGTTAAAGGAGTGGTCTTAGAATAGAATCAGTCGGTCAATCATTTGCAACTTGTGAAGGATGGAGACTGGCGCGGCCTACAACATAATGTGGCCTCGGGGTTGCCCACCGAACGTTCATGCAGGGACGCCCGTCCATGCGCGATATGGCACTACAAGAACCCCGGTATTATTCAACTGTTGATCAGAGCGGCCTCTCAAGACGCTACGCAAGAGTTCGGGCTCCTAACTACCAGTCGGAAGCAGCAACCAGGAAACTGCCAACCCGGTACCCTCAGAATGTAAAGACTTTGCCACCATACTCCGTAACTGCAAAGAGCTTCCAGCTGAACTAACACCAAGACCAGAGAAAGGGGATGAACCGGGAACCCCTTCCTAAACAAGAAACAAGGTGATCACCTCTAAACTCATTCAAAAGAAGGGGGTGGAGTGTGAGACCGGGCGATAGTAGAAACTATCTACTCCAATTAAAAAAAAAACAAAAAAAAAAACAAGGAAAAAGTGACTGAGGCTTACAAAGTTTTAACTTAGTAAAAGTCGAAAATACCCTTGAATAGCAAAATTATTTACACAAATTAAGTGACGAAAAAAAAACAAAGACGGCCAAAAGACGAAAAAAAAAATAAATAAATAAAATAATTTCCAAGAAATTTCACAAAAACAGACTGAAAAATGGACTGAATCCCGGTTGACTTACCACAAGCAGCTAACACTGTAAAGTTGATTTAATTCAATTTCTGAAGACAAAAATAGAAATTAAACCGTTTTTTACAGAATATAGTCGAGTTATGTTGCTTGCGTTCGCTTACCAAACCGTTAAGAATTCAATCTCTCGAAGACAGAAATTTAAATCTTCTACAAGACAAAACTAATGGAAATAATTGAACCGTGATGCTATTTATCATTAGTCGAAAATACCCTTGAATAGCAAAATTATTTACACAAATTAAGTGACAAAAAAAAAAACAAAGACGGCCAAAAGACGAAAAAAAAAAAAATAAATAAATAAAATAATTTCCAAGAAATTTCACAAAAACAGACTGAAAAATGGACTGAATCCCGGTTGACTTACCACAAGCAGCTAACACTGTAAAGTTGATTTAATTCAATTTCTGAAGACAAAAATAGAAATTAAACCGTTTTTTACAGAATATAGTCGAGTTATGTTGCTTGCGTTCGCTTACCAAACCGTTAAGAATTCAATCTCTCGAAGACAGAAATTTAAATCTTCTACAAGACAAAACTAATGGAAATAATTGAACCGTGATGCTATTTATCATTAGTCGAAAATACCCTTGAATAGCAAAATTATTTACACAAATTAAGTGACAAAAAAAAAAAACAAAGACGGCCAAAAGACGAAAAAAAAAAAATAAATAAATAAAATAATTTCCAAGAAATTTCACAAAAACAGACTGAAAAATGGACTGAATCCCGGTTGACTTACCACAAGCAGCTAACACTGTAAAGTTGATTTAATTCAATTTCTGAAGACAAAAATAGAAATTAAACCGTTTTTTACAGAATATAGTCGAGTTATGTTGCTTGCGTTCGCTTACCAAACCGTTAAGAATTCAATCTCTCGAAGACAGAAATTTAAATCTTCTACAAGACAAAACTAATGGAAATAATTGAACCGTGATGCTATTTATCATTAGTCGAAAATACCCTTGAATAGCAAAATTATTTACACAAATTAAGTGACAAAAAAAAAAACAAAGACGGCCAAAAGACGAAAAAAAAAAAAATAAATAAATAAAATAATTTCCAAGAAATTTCACAAAAACAGACTGAAAAATGGACTGAATCCCGGTTGACTTACCACAAGCAGCTAACACTGTAAAGTTGATTTAATTCAATTTCTGAAGACAAAAATAGAAATTAAACCGTTTTTTACAGAATATAGTCGAGTTATGTTGCTTGCGTTCGCTTACCAAACCGTTAAGAATTCAATCTCTCGAAGACAGAAATTTAAATCTTCTACAAGACAAAACTAATGGAAATAATTGAACCGTGATGCTATTTATCATTAGTCGAAAATACCCTTGAATAGCAAAATTATTTACACAAATTAAGTGACGAAAAAAAAACAAAGACGGCCAAAAGACGAAAAAAAAAAATAAATAAATAAAATAATTTCCAAGAAATTTCACAAAAACAGACTGAAAAATGGACTGAATCCCGGTTGACTTACCACAAGCAGCTAACACTGTAAAGTTGATTTAATTCAATTTCTGAAGACAAAAATAGAAATTAAACCGTTTTTTACAGAATATAGTCGAGTTATGTTGCTTGCGTTCGCTTACCAAACCGTTAAGAATTCAATCTCTCGAAGACAGAAATTTAAATCTTCTACAAGACAAAAATAATGGAAATAATTGAACTGTGATGCTATTTATCATTAGTCGAAAATACCCTTGAATAGCAAAATTATTTACACAAATTAAGTGACAAAAAAAAAAACAAAGACGGCCAAAAGACGAAAAAAAAAATAAATAAATAAAATAATTTCCAAGAAATTTCACAAAAACAGACTGAAAAATGGACTGAATCCCGGTTGACTTACCACAAGCAGCTAACACTGTAAAGTTGATTTAATTCAATTTCTGAAGACAAAAATAGAAATTAAACCGTTTTTTACAGAATATAGTCGAGTTATGTTGCTTGCGTTCGCTTACCAAACCGTTAAGAATTCAATCTCTCGAAGACAGAAATTTAAATCTTCTACAAGACAAAACTAATGGAAATAATTGAACCGTGATGCTATTTATCATTAGTCGAAAATACCCTTGAATAGCAAAATTATTTACACAAATTAAGTGACAAAAAAAAAAACAAAGACGGCCAAAAGACGAAAAAAAAAAAATAAATAAATAAAATAATTTCCAAGAAATTTCACAAAAACAGACTGAAAAATGGACTGAATCCCGGTTGACTTACCACAAGCAGCTAACACTGTAAAGTTGATTTAATTCAATTTCTGAAGACAAAAATAGAAATTAAACCGTTTTTTACAGAATATAGTCGAGTTATGTTGCTTGCGTTCGCTTACCAAACCGTTAAGAATTCAATCTCTCGAAGACAGAAATTTAAATCTTCTACAAGACAAAACTAATGGAAATAATTGAACCGTGATGCTATTTATCATTAGTCGAAAATACCCTTGAATAGCAAAATTATTTACACAAATTAAGTGACAAAAAAAAAAAAAACAAAGACGGCCAAAAGACGAAAAAAAAAAAAATAAATAAATAAAATAATTTCCAAGAAATTGATCTTAGAAAGCGGCTGTATAGAAGTGACAGATTCTGTTAATCGATAAAGTTCCTCTGTTAGTTGGCTGCATTCACTCGGTATGTAGCTCGGAAGACGGTCACTAATAGATTAGAAGAAGAAGTCTCTATTGCTGTAGTGTATTATGTTACCTTGAACGGGAAAGATATGCTCCACACATATATCTGACCAGGGATGATATCAGCAGAACAACAAAGGTAGAACCACGGCTATTCATTGACAAAGATATGATTGGATTGTGGGGACATATCTATAAATGGACTCGTCCAGATCTTGATAATATGGCTACAAATCTGAGTGAAAAGTCACTGAGGAGTAGACTTGCCTCTGCTACTATTGACACTGTCAGCACTCTGACATCGGGCAGAGAGCGCTCTCTACCTTTGGGCAGAGAACACTAACCCAGTCATGGTTCCACCGAAGGGTAGAATCACGACTGGGAAAAGATAGACAAATATTTTTGGCC